>QKQZ01016162.1:0-16294 GCA_003595255.1 Solenopsis fugax | reverse complement strand
CGTCGAATGAACCTAATTTCGTCAAAATCGGAGGTGATGGAGCTCTTCTGCATAATTACCAAAGAAATTATAATTGTAATTGTAACAAATATTTAAAATTTTTATTTTTAATATTTCTTACAGTTGTAATTTATTTAACTACATCTAAACATCTCACTTCATCGTTCATGTAATAACGAATTTATAAACTTAATTACACCAAAGCTGATCAAATACAGACATTGTGTAAATATTTATTTACAAAATTTATTTGAAAATTATATGTATCAGGTATACTTATCTCATATTTTCTCTTGGTGCTCACATTTTATTTTTCACACCTTGTATACGATAGTTTGACATTTCGCGGTAACCTCAGCTGCAATAATTCTCAATAGCTGCAGTAATTCTCATCTCTCGTTATAGTTGCGCGTTCAGAAATGCACCGAAAAAAAAGTGTCGCAACTATAATGGAAGCGACTATACACTCTGGGGTATTCATAGCTCTCTCGAAGCGCTTTCGAAGCGCGCAATAGCTAATTCGGAACGACTTTCTGTGCACTCTACGCGCTTCATGCGTAATTCGGAACGCACCCTTATTTTAGGAACTCTATTATGTATTTCATATATGTACATACGATAGACTTTAAGGTTGGTTTATGCAGGCAATAACCGTAAGAAATTGGCCAATCATATTGATTTATAGAAAAATTCTCGACTATGATTGACCAATTTCTTATTGCCTGCATAAACCAGCCTTTATGCGGGGTCTACAATGCAGTCGTTAAGATGTTACGACTCTGCGACGGACCAATCAAAGAAGAGAATATATGATTTTTTCTTCTTTGATTGGTCCGTCGCAGAGTCGTAATATCTTAACGACTGCATTGTAGACCCCGCAATACTCTACCCGAACCCGACGCGACGAGTCGAATTTTGAACATACCCCTGCCTATGTAGGCTTTTGATACCGGCAAATTTCAGCACGAAGCATGACCGGCATCCAGCATCAACCGCAATCAACCGGTACTCGGTAGTAAACTAATTAATTTAGGTTAGGAAGTTTGATGATACAACTGAACTTCGTGCTTAAGTTTAAAGAAATTCAATAGTTGACATTATTGGAAGTGTGATACGATTCAATAATATCGGAAATCTAAGGCTAAAAAATAAGAAAATTAAGGAAAATCAACTATTGAGCAATACAATTTGTTGCTATTCTTTTTATGTACATGGAATGTAAATTAGTTCTCTAAAGTTATGAGTGACAAATCAAATATTTATAAAAAAAGACGGAAAACAAAAAAAACTAATGAAAAATTTACTGAACCATGTAAGTATCGAGATTTTCTACAGTTTACTTTTAAAGGTGCTTTTTCATATGCAACATGTTGCGGCAACAAAAATAGTATAATGCAAATTTTCTCTAATTGTTGTATTTGCTGCTTATGAGAAGGAATAACAGTAGAATATTAAATTTTAATCTGAAAATATATTAGATGATTTGCTTGATTTAAATTTTAATAATTTCCAGTTAGATAATATACAATCAGAAATTTCATGGCACACAGATAATGTATGCAATTCAAAAAGATAATTTGGAAAACTTGAAAAGGCAAAAAATTATGATTGATATAACTGTTGGTGCAATTGTAGTTTGAGCAGTTAAAATTTTAGAGAAAAGGCAATATTATAAAAAGAAATATACTTATTGATAATTGAATTTTAAAACTAATATTAGGTTTGTTTGTGATCTAGAAGTTCCCAGAAATTTTTGTGTATTTGAAACAAAGTAAATATGTATTTTCCATGGTTATATCATGAACAATTTTTAATATGTGATAAGAAACTGTTGTGGCTGCATCCTGCATATGAAATGATACATTTGTTCTTTATATCATTTCTTGCATGATTTTCTATGTATTTTTCATATATATAATCTGATATAAAAAATAATTTTAAAATATATTAACTTTAAAAAAAATGTGTTGCATGTATACATTAAATCTAACAAATATACAAATCTTGGTAAACAAATTTTAATAAAATTTAGATATTTTGATGAACATGACATTTTATTGAGAATTCAATTAATAAATAATTAAATTTAAACAAAAAATATTATTTAATAAAAAATTAGATATACTATATTAATAAATAAACGACTTTATTAAAATTGTAATGAATTTGTAATGAAAGTGCAACAAAAAGATCACATTCCATATTGACAAAATATTTTATTGAAATTGTCATTTTTACATAAAATTTTCATGAAATTATTGGTCATAATAATCTAAATTAACACTTAATTGATGGGACATAAACATAATCCATAATTTTGCATGGTGGAATTGTAGACTAAAATTATAAAATTGAGAGTTAAACATTAAATTCACAAAATATCAAGGTTTTAATAAAATTTTTCTATCAAGGAATACATTAAAAATAAAAAATATAGAAAAATGTTTTTTTTTAAATAAATAAAACATTGCAATGTTATTTTAGACAAAAGTGAAACAAATGATAATTCAAATAATAATCTGGACATTGGCAGAAATACAAATATTCCATATTATGGATGGAGATTGTTTTTTCCTGATAAAGGTAAAAATATTATATGTATATTGTAAAACGCATAGAAGATGAAATCTTGAAATAGTTAAAATCTAGAAAAAAAATGCAATTCTAATTTCAAAGTAGTATATGCATTTTGAGTGATTTGAGGAGCACACAGGGATCATTGGGTCCAACTTCTTTTGCACTCAATCACTTGCTCAATTCATAAATTTATAGTCAAAAAAGCATGAAATAGCTTATTGACTATTAATTTTTCGAGAAATCTATCTTTCCTAGCTCTTCATATATGAGTTTGATGGATTCTATGCAATTTTGTACATTGTAACTTTTTTATAATATAATTTGAACATTGAGGTTGACTAAGATTGAAGTAAAAAAAAATAAAAAAAGATATCTTTGTATTGGTACATGTTAAAAATTTACCTTAAATAATGTAAATGCGTCATAAAGTAACGACGCTGCTAATAAAGTTTCGTTGGCGACGGCGTCATATTGAAGTCGTGGCAATGAAAAATGTGTTTTGTGACAGTTGAAATAATTTCTGACAGTCAACATTTCTTCGAAATTTCAGTAAGATAAGTTAGATTCTTTTTAAAAACTTTGAATATATCGTGTCCAATTGAATGTATTTGAAACATTTCGTGTTTACTTTTTGCTGTGTGATGTCTATTTTTGTAGACCATACGCAATAATGCCAGAGCTATTCGACACATCGAACATCGATTCGTCGTTCGGATGATTTTTTTCTTTTATATTCATGTTCTATATACCAAAATACACAATTTAATACTCAACAGGTGTAATTATACGAAATACGAATAGTCCCTGACGTATTCCGAAAATGCTGAAGCAATACAATTTTCTATTGTGTGTTTATTTTTTTTTAATGTATGCAACTTTTCTTAATAATACTATATAGGGGAGACTGGGGCAATTCGGATGATTTTTTTTTCTATTGCGTCTCCTGAGTCCTGTATTCATTAAAAAAAAAGTTGGACGGTTTGAAAGGTTAAACCTTCCCCTTTACAATGTCGTTATAGATAAAACACGGAAATGTACTTGCTTTGAACTATATATAAAAATTTCGACCAGTGCCAAGTATTTCGAATAGCCCCGAGCCCAAGGTAATTCGAAACCAGTTCGGGAATATTCTGAAATTTGTGTTTTAAGAAGAAAAAATGTTAAAAAGCTGTTGATAAGACTTTGTTTTATTTAGAAAACGATATATAGTATTATTAAGAAAAGTTGCATACAATAAAAAAAAAATAAACACGCAATAGGGAATTTTATTGCTTCAGCGTTTTCGGAACAAGTCAGAGACTATTCGTATTTCGTGTAATTACATCTGTTGAGTATTAAGTTGTGTATTTTGATACATAGAACGCGAATATAAAAGAAAAAAATTGTCCGAACGACGATTCGACATTCGGTGTTTCGAATAACCCTGGCGTTAACTCTGCGCATTATTGCATATGGTCTACAAAAATAGACATCACAGCAAAAAGTAAACACGAAATGTTTCAAATACATTCAACTGGACACGATACATTCAAAGTTTTCAAAAAGATTCTTATTTAGCTTACTTAAATTTCGAAGAAATGCTGACTGTCAGAAATTACTTCGACTATCGCAAAACACATTTTTTACTGCCACGACTTCAATATGACCAACGAAACGATATTATCAGCGTCGTTACATTAGGAAAGAATTTATAGTATTTAAAGTAAATTTTTATTAACATATACCCATACAAAGATATTTCCATTTTTTCGAATAACCCCGCCTTTCGAATTGCCCCGGTCTCTCCTATCCTTTTCTGAATAAAATAAAGTCTTAACAACAGCTTTTTTACATTTTTTTCATCTTAAAACACAAATTTCAGAATATTCCCAGACTGGTTTCGAATTACCTCGGGCTTGGGGCTATTCGAAACACTTGGCACTGGTCGACATTTTTATATGTAGTTCAAAGCAAGTACATTTCTATCTATAATAGCATTGTGAAGAGGAAGGTTCAACCTTTCAAACCATCCAACTTTTTTTAATGAATACAGGACTCAGGAGACGCAAAAGAAAAAAAGTCTTGCGAATAACCCCGGTCTCCCTCCTATATAGACGAACGTTTCAGCTCCATTTCGAGCCATCTTTAGCTTACAAAATCTTCATACAATAATAGCCGCCTGTAATGAAGTGGAGACCTTCCTCGTTGAGAAGTTACAAATAATGCGAGTTATTAAGCTCAAATATTATATACATGGCTCACACCCAAAGGCCGCGGACGTCAAATTTATAATTGATGCAAAAAAGGTACAAAAGAATAATTGATGCATAAAAAAAAGCGCTCAAAATCTTTCTTATTTACTAAAGCATCGCAGATAAGAATATTATAAGCACTGTTCACGTACGATGGTCCAAGACACACTGTTTTTTTTAATTCGTAGTTTCGAGAGGAAAACCATTAGAGAGATTTTTCCAACGGATTTTGAAAGATATTCGAACGTACTTTGAGAAAAAAAATATTGTTATTTCGATTATTTAAAAAAAATATATTTATTCTGCAAGGTGAAATTAAGTGGTTTTTCAGCATGAGAAAAGATGAATTGATATAAGAAATAATTTGTTTTCGATTGTAAAACTTGAAAAAACAAAAAATATAATAAAATATGCTATATTATTATTTATTTTAACGGAACATTTTTCCTAACTTGCCCGCTACGCCATCTTCTATATGCGGCATATGCGGATAAGTCTCGTTGGTACGAGTATAAAAATAAAGTTCAAAATTATACAAAATGCTATTAATCAACTTATTTTCGCTTGTTAACGATAAAACTAATTTTTTTTTATTGACGATACGTACGTTTCTGACGCACTGTATGTAGTGCACCTGTAACTTGAAAAAACACGACTGTGTAAAATTCTCAGTCAACTCGCAGATTGCTGGGGAATCAGTATCATGGGGAATCAGTAGTAGGGATATTGAAATATTCCTTGATTACTGTCCCCCCAACTCTTACGGTTTATGAATACCAAGCATTTTGTAAATAGTCCGGGTGTACAAAAGTGTATCAGCTGAGAGTTAATGTAATTTATATATAATACATTATTACGTGCATTACAATATTCTTTCGTCTTTTTCATGCTGACGCGCGCAAACTATAAAATTTTCCGGACTTTTCTCGCGGTACGTGCTCATTAATTATATATACAATAATATTTATTCATTACAACTCTTTATCTATCATTTTATATTATTCAAATAATGAAATTTTACTCATTAGTATAAAATTATGAATTGCCGATTTTTCAAAAATGTCGATTTTTGATACTTTAAATAATTAAACTTTTTGAAACGATTTATATCGAACTATTTTTTTTGTTAGTTTAAAGGATCAGCTAAAACCCCCATTGTTTTTTTTTTGCTTTAGGTTGAAATTTAAAAATTGAGATTTTTTACAAGTACTCATTTTTTGAGAATTTTGCGATACAATTTTTTAAAAAAATTATAATTCCTCGAGAATAAAATATTTTTGATTTGGGTCTCGTTTATCGTCTTTATCAGACTCTGAAATATTGATTTTATATATTATGAACTAAAAAATATGTTCAGAGATAAAGCGTGTCAAAGTTACAAGGTCTCACAAACCTATAGGTGGGGAGGAAGATAACCAAAAATATATGTTGAGAGCTAGGGTTAATTTCTTTATATACAGAATAATTATCGGAATCGTAATATTAAAAAAATTAAAAATTAGAAATAATAAGTGAAATCAATGCTCTAACAGATTTAAAATTAAATCACTCGAAAATTGAGAAATTCCACTTAATTATTTATTGATGAGCGATGAAGCGCATTTTCATGTAAACGATGCGGTAAGTAAGTAAAATTACTAGTCTGAAAATAAACTATCACGAGCATCATTCATGAGCAGCCGTTGCATTCGCCTAAGGTCATGGTAGCGGCTCAGTGCGGCTTTGTAGAGCTGTTTTTTGTCTGAAGGAGCTTTAAACACAGCGATACATGAACATTATCGAAACGTTTCTCATTCCTACACTACGACGGAAAAGAATTTTAAATTGCACATGATTTCAACAGGATGGTGTAATGTGTCATACTGCGACGAAGACATTCGATGTTCTGCGTAAAGTGTTTCAACATAAGACTTATCTCTTTCAATGTATCGATTTCAATTGGTCATCCCCAATTGGTTTACCATATTTAACTGTTTCTTTTTTCTATAGGGTTATTTAAAATTACAAATTTACACGACAAAACCATAAGACTCCAATGATCTAAAGCGTCGAATTGAAGAAGAAATTGCCACGATATCAAGTTCTATATTGAAAAAAGTGTTCGAAAACTTCGTTGATCAACTTCGCGAATGCATCACTGTTGATAGGCGGCATTTACCATAAATGTTGTAATAAGCAATAATCTCATTGAAAAAACTTTCATTTGAGTTAAAATATGTATTTTTACATTTTAATCAGCGTAATTTAAAAAAATCTTCGAGGCTGTATTACATGTCCACGGTGTAATAAATTCAATTGAAGCCACAAATCACTTTTGATTGTATTAATATGTATTACAAACAAATTCATGGACGGAAAAGGAAAAGAAAAATGTGTTATTTTAAATTAAATGCGTTAACAGGCACATGGTTTGCCAGAGTACATTTAGATTTGGTTAAAATATGTCGAATTATTTGTTATTTTTTGATGCTGAATTTATCACGACAAGCATTAATACAATCAGAGGTACAAATATCATCGAGTATTGTTGTGGATTGGGTTAACTTCTGTCGTGAAGTAAGTATTATTAATAAATCTTTATACTTGTTACTATACATTTATTGAAATGTTTTAATCTGTGTAATAATTAAATTACTTATATTTTATAGTTATTAAATCAGTGGTTAACTGATTTTATTAAACCACTTGGTCTAAATATTATCGTTGAAATTGATGAAGTAAAATTTGTACGTCGAAAATATCATGAAGGAAGGTTAATTACTGGACAGTGGTTATTTGAAGGTGTAGAACGGCAAAGTGGTAAATTATTTGTGGTACCAGTACTAAATAGAACAAGTGCAACATTAATACCACTAATTTTTCGTTATATTGCACCAGGAAGCATCATACATAGTGATAGTTGGCGTGCCTATAATACTTTACATGAAGATAACTACGTACATAAAATTGTTAATCATTCACGAAATTTCGTAGATCTTATTACTGGAGTTTACACCCAAAATATTGAACAATTATGGCGTGACATATGAATTGGAATTCCTCGTTTCGGTACACGTGAATATCATTACTGACATTATTTAGCCAATTTTATTTTCAAACGGCAATATAATTATACAGATCGTATAATTATATTGCCGTTTGAAAATAAAATTGGCTAAATAATGTGAGTAATAATAAATTTTGTAATATTGTGTTTAATTTCTATCCATTAAATAGTGTCAATCATGAATAAATATGTTAAAAATATTTAATAAATATATATTTTCTATATAATTCAAAGTCTAGTTGTTTTTGTGTTAAATCATCCCTCCCCCACTCAATCATTTATTTTCCACGCGAAGCGTGGTCCCTCCCATCCCCCCTGCCTCGGGGGCGAAATGAGGTCTACAGATATACAGCTCCATATGGGTTTGCAAACAGTACATCTGCAGACCTCGTTTCGCTCCCGAGATAGGGCGTGGGGGAGTGGGGTGGACCTCGCTTCGCATGGAAAGTAGCAAACTCATGTGTAACAATACTAATAACTTGTAAGATGGGTGTCGTTCCGCGTGGAAAGTCGAAAGCCCATTTTAATTGTTACAAACTTTATAATTATAACTTTTTAACAAATAATGAGCGACGGCTAATACCTTTTGGAGGTTACTCAGAGCCATGACTTTGACAACATATGTCAAGATTAACGTCATCGGAGCTGCTTCCCTTAAAGTGAATAATTAGGAGTGAGTTGGGTAAATCGGACCGTGTTTCAAATCGGATCTTTTTAATTTAAATGAATACAGTTAAGCAGATTTATAATGTAAAGTTCTTATAAGACACCGAACATGTGATAGCAGTTTGATAGTTCTCTGTCATAACATTCACAGAATAGACGCGAATATGTATTTTCAGTCATCGTGCGAAAATTAAAATAGAAAAGAAAATCCTTGTAAATTATTATTTAAAAGGTGATAAAAATTTGAAAGATAATTGATTTAAGATAATTAAAGAATGTAGAATTCAAAAATATCAAGCATTTTGTGATTATTTTTGTAGTTTATTGTAAAATTTGTTCCAAAGTTTAAAAGAACCCGTGTCCAAATCGGACCTTCTTTTGAGTGTTCAAATCGGACATACATATACTCGTGTATGCTATAGGAAGAAATCTTCACGATTTATGTTTGGTTTTTTTTTGGCTTTTTAGTGAAAAATGGGCCGCACTTATAAACGTAAAACAGACAAAATAGACATACAAGTGTATTAGCTTGCGGTTCTCGATATAAAAAAATAGAAAATCATTAAGCTGACCAGATTTGGTCCAAGAAACATTAAATCAGTAAAATATCAGACTCAGATTGATTGAGTTTTTTTTTATTTCAATTCTAATAATATAAACTGTTAGTAATTTCTTTTCTGAATAAAATTTTTATGCTTGACCGCCAAATTCGTTTTTACTCAATTTTAACAAAAATATATTAAAAAGAACTATCTAAAAATCCATAAAAATAAGAATGTCCGATTTGTACCAAGGGGTGGTCCAATTTGGATCCGATTCCGATTCCGATCCGATTTGGAACCAGTAGTTCCAAATCGGACCGGAAAAAACGTTTCTACATTTTCCTTTATAGTTCATCACAGATGAGAGATACGTCAAAATAGTCTCAAGCAAAAATGAAGGGAATTAAATTATCTTTCCAACGACACCTTCAATTTTATGATCGGACTTTATTTGTGTCTTATAGAGAGTAAAAACTGCAACTAGGTCCGATTTACCCCATTCTCCCCTACCAAATCCTTTTGTAGAGTGAAAATACGCACCAAAGAAAAGTGCGATAAGAGAGATTTTACGAGAAAATCGAAAAAAAGTTACAAATTCATTTCTTTTCGGCTCGTCGATCTCTCACTTAGAGGTTAACTTTTCCCAATGAGTGAACACAAAGAGGTTCGCTTTCGAGGTTAACTTTTGCCATTTACTGACGTTTTGTAGCTCGTATGTGTGAAATGAGAACTTCCCGTTGTGCAGCAAACTCTAACGAACAACACTGACTGTGTACCATTCCAATCAAAAGCCTAACAAAAAAGTTTCGTTACTGAACAGCTGTACGTGTATAAATTTCGCTTAGCACACGTAAACGATAGCAAGCAGAGCAGTGATTGTGTGCAACAGTAGTTGATAGATCTTTTCGCAGATGTTGCTACAATTGAAGAACAAAGACAGATCTATGCATACGCCAAAGAGCGTTAGCGCTCCCCCTTACCCTTCGCTCCGCGTGCGGCCGTGTGCCACACGATTCTCGCTCGAAAAATAATCTGCAATACCGACGTCGAGGAAGTTCAGCTTTAGATTTAGCATCCTCTTAAGTCCCTTTAAATAGCTTTGTTACAAGAAAGTCAACACCTGGGGATTTATTATGCGTCAATCTTGCAACAGCGTTTTCCATCTCTTTTAACAGTACGTTGGGTTCATTCTCTTCACGGTCCTGAAAAGAGTGATTTCCATCGGACTGTCTTCCGCGTAGAGCTTCTCACAGTATTTCCACGTTTTCACTACCTCGCTGGTATCGTGATAAATTTGTAAAATTTTTATTATATGTGGATCCGGTATGTATTTTTGCTGTATGGATATTAAGTTTGATTTTTTGGAATATCTCTCTGGTTTGTAAGCATTATCATGATGTTAAATTTGAACACAGATGTTTAGGTATTTACATTGTTAGCCTGGTTGCATTTTGTTTGTAATCAATATTCTTAGAAATTTGTCTTTAACTGGTTGCTTGTCCCAGCCCCAGAGCCGTTATTTTCTTTCTTTTTTTAACAAGTTGCATAGTATCCGTGGAAATTTAGAATTGCTTCTCTACAACTTGCTGCTGCGATTAAGATAGGTTTTAATAGTAAGGATTATTGTATTCCTAAGTTGTATCTACAGATCGTTTGCAGATTGAGTATCATTAGTTTTCTGTTGGAAGTTCTATTAATATATGAGTCTGTTAGCGAATTTACAAGTATCTATTATATCGGGAAATTTACATTTTGCTTTTGGTTTTTCTGATTGTTGTCAGCTTTGTGCGGAAGGCAAAGTATAACTTCCTATGGTCACAATTACAGTGTGCTGGGTAGTGTTTTAGCTACTCTTATAGAGTTAGACTATTATCAATGCAGAATTGAATGAGCTTCTTACCATGTTTGTTATGTTTTCTAAACCTATATTACGTACATGAGTATAATAATTTGTTTAATTTTGGCATTGAAGTCGCTAATAATGATTGTATACTCCCATTTGGGTATCTTAAAATTTTTTCCAAAGAAGTAGAAGCTATCAAGATCCTTTCAGGATCAGCTGATGTCAAAGCAGGACGATATTTAGGATGCAAAGTCTTGCCTTGAGGCGCATAGATATTATTCTGTCGTTGACAGTCTGGTAGCCCAGGACAGATCCCTTTAACTTGTCATGGATTAACAGTTTATTGTCAGAGTCACGTGCACGAAACTGGATTCCTCATGGTTCGTCGCCCAAAGGGCATACCCAGACATTTACCATCTATCCACCTACCGAATAATACGCTGCCCCGGGAAGGGCGATGGAAAAATCCAGCAGTGCTCGCGTGGTCGTCTCGCGAAGATGGGCGGTTTAGCCGCCGCGAGTGTCCGCGACGGTGCTTAGCCCATAGCACTTACGGCGCCCACGGGGAACCACGAGGAGGCCCGCCCATCAGTGTCCCGACCTGGACACACACTCTGACCCTGCTTTATTCGTCAATCGCTACCTACTTTCCCTCGTCCACACAAAGTGCAGGCGGAGCCGATCAATGACGGGCCTCAAAGAGATCCGTCGTTCTCAAGGGTGGTGCGCCCCTTCTCACCATGTGCAGAGCATTGTACCATCCCACTAGGTGGGTTGGTACGTTGCGATCTTGAACACCCCCCTAGGGGGGCGAGCTCCCTCACCGATGACAAGGTGTCGCACCACGAGAGAGTGTCATGGATTAACAGCTTGACACTGTTAAGGCTATCTTCCCGGGAACTAGGAAAATGGACACTGTTAATTCTTATGTCTGGAATAGGAAAGATACCTCGGCCACATCCGCATCAATGTGTTTGTCCTATTCCTGCCACCAGAATGTTGCATCTAGCTAATTTATTACACGGGATTGACAATTTACTAACCTAACGCAGTCCATGGATGCCATTCGGGTTGTATAATAGTTCTGCAATTAAGTGCATTTATTTTATCTCCGCTGGTAACTGATTTTCCCAGCGGTTCACATTTGCATGTTTAGTAGCGAACTTCTCATTGTCCGCCCTGGATGCAGAACAGCGCCGATTGTCAATTTGGTTGCCATTATCATATTGTAACATATCATGACGCTCTTGGTAAAGTAGCATAATAGTTTCTCCTTACTTTCTGCGCCGCAGTGCTGCAATCGTTCAGATTGCTACAATCTCGTTTATAGCAGTTTGCTAATGAACCACAAAGGTCCTTTCTCACTGCTTCACTATAATAATAATGGATACTACTGTTTTTCATTATTCGTACCCATATTTGGTAACTCTTATATGGTTTAGCAGATCAATATGATTACCCGGAGAAGCACGTGTGCAGCCATATGTGAGAGCTGGACATCTTGTGAGAACCAATTGTTTCAAATCATCTCATATTTAAAATGCGATCACTTCAAACAAGAGGTACTACCTCTATAGTATACCTCATAAACTTTTTTTACCTTTTTTTAAAAATATTTTTTTTATTTAACAAATACGTTAAAGTTGTACGTCGAAGTACTTTAACGATAGCTTCAGTAGTTTATAAGAAATTGTGTCAGCCGATTTCAAAAATATGTTTGTTTTTAAATTTACGTAACATAAAATCTAATAAACGTTTAGTCATACGAAAATTTGTAAATATTTACTAAATATGTACAAGTTGATATGTAAAAGCATAGAATAATATGTGCACCAGTTTTCTTTAAATGATTTTTCAAAAATAAACCTTTTTCACTCTAGATTAGAATACACCTTTAATATTTAACATTCGTAATATTTGTAGTTTAATATTTTTGAAAGGTTGATTCAACCTTTATATAGGATAGTTTAAAGTTTAAAACATTATTGGGTGAAAAGTTCAAAACAATTCTCCAATAATACTTAAAAAATGTAAACTATTAGGTTGGAACAAAAGTTTGTAGCGGTACATATGTGGTTAAATAAGTCTATGTACACTTATCTAAACATTAATATTAATACAACATACACATCGGTTGTTGCGGAAAGTTTTTAGAAAAGTTTTGACCTTTCACGTTTTATGTGAAACAATTCTGCAAAATGTCACATGAAATATTGCAACAGAAAACTCTTCTATCTGTTATCTTCTAAAATTTATCACATACAGTAAATTTGAAAACATCCAATCAGAACAAAAAGTCATCATGACATTAAAATGACGTCAAAATGATTAAAAAATGATTATTAAAAGTTATTTTTCGATCAATCACAATTCATTTTTGTTATTTTAATAATGTAATGATTTTTTGTTTTACTTGAATATGGTTTGTGATAATATCAGAGCAGGTTAATACAATTGAATATAATTGAACTATAGGATTGCAATAATCATTAATGGTTTAGATCTCTCTCCTCAGTCGTTTACCCCATTATTCGGGGTCGTGACCTCCCGTGACACGAGTGACTAGTTCCCTCTATTGATCACGATCTTCTGCTTTTCTCACGGCATTGTGGAGTGATGTCCCATGTGGTCCCAGATACCCCTTGTATCTGGTCAGCCCATCGAGTAGGTGATCGTCCCCGGCTCCTACGTCCTACATTTCCCATCACGATCAGTTTCTCTAAGGTATTTCCATCTCGATGAGCTATATGGCCAAAAAACGAGTGTACGTTGTAGGCAAGTGGAAGATAGCCTTGTCCGAATTTCCAGTTCTTGAAGAATCGATACATTCGTTCTGCGCGCCGTGGGGTCCGAAGCATCCGCCTCCAGCACCACATCTCAAAAGCCTCTATTTTCCTGCGTTCTGTCACTCAAAGTGACCTTGTTTCTGCTCCATATAGGAAAATGAAGAAGAACAGGGCGCGTACAAGTCTCATCTTCACTCTTTTGGTTATTGAGCGATTCTTCCATACCCTTGTTAGTCTGTTCATAGCACTCTTCGCCATTCCTGTACGTCTTAATTTCTGTTGCACAATTACCCTGGTTACTAATATTTGATCCTAGGTATACGTATTCGTTCACTTGTTCAATGCCATTCCAGGCTGCTGTTAACTATATGGAGTTGTAGCGGTCCACTATCATTATTTTAGTTTTTCGTCTATTAATCTTTAGATCTATATTTCGAGTTTCCGTCTCTACTCTATGCAGGAAGGTTATCATTTCCTCTTCGTTGGCTGCAATTAGGGTGGTGTCATCTGCAGATTGGAGATTTTCTTTTCCGCAATCGTGATTCCTCCATGCCAATCTTCCAAAGCCTTTTATATAATATATTCACCGTAGATGTTAAATAACATTGGCGAAAGAATACATCCCTGACGAACTCCTTTCTACTTTGAAAGATGATAAATATAGATTATTTAGTCTAATTCTTACACTATTTGATTCGTAGAGGTTTTTAATTAGTACCACGAGGTGTTTGGGTAGATTCCCATTTCTAGTAGAATATTTCGTAGATGTTGCCAGTTAACGTAGTCGAAAGCTTTCCGATGGTCTAGAAAGCAAACCATTAGAATTCACGATTTTTCTCAATTATTTGTCGCAAGTTTAAGATCTGTTCTCTTGTGCCCTTCCCTTTTACGAACTCAGCCTGTTCTTGTGGTATTGGACCTGTGGTGTTAGTATTATTTGGAGTAAAATTTTACTCACATGACTGATTACGGAGATCGTGCAGTGATTTTCGCATCTTGTTGTTGGTCCTTTAATATGTATAGGGACGAAGACAGATGCGCACCAATCCTCTGGCCAAACTCCGGTATTTCTTATTTTGTTGCATATTTCAAATATAATCCGCTTTCCCTTCGTACTTAAACTCTGAAGTAATTCACCGGAGATCCCGTCATATCCCGTCGCTTTGCGCTTCTTCAGTAGCTTCATAGCTGTCAATCTCTACCAGCATTATATCCGGTTCTTTTTCAATTTGGCTAAGGTCCTCATCTACCGGAAATGTGTTATCCACCTGCTCTTGTTTGTATAATTTCGAGCAGTAATTCTTTCACACTTCCAAGATTTGTTCATAATCACTTATGGACTCCTTGTTCGTTTTCTATTGCCAATTCTTAGGTTTAAATTCTCGAGCTAGAAGCTTCACTTTGGTGTACAGATCACATGACTCATTATGATTGGCATGGGATTCGATTTTTCTGCATATATCTGATATGTACTTTTCTTTATCCCTTCGATATTGTCGTTTGATGTTTTTGGATAATCTTCTGTATTGGTCTCTGTCATTTCTCATCTTGGCAGATTTCCTTTCCTTTATAATCTTCCATGATTCCTCATTTATCCACTGTTTTCTGCGGTTTTCTCCGGAGCCGTGACACTGTTGTGTTACCTATATAATTTCCTGTTTTATACTTCGTCAAATGGCTTCAACACTGTCACTTGTTCCCGTTATCACAATAATCAGCGCACTATCCATGGTGGATACCTTTTCCCTGAAACATTTTATCTCAGATTCAATTAATACTGGCAGTTTTGCGGTTGGTTTTCGAGCATTTCTCAACCGCAGTTTGAACCTTATTAGTAATAGCTGATGGTCACTTTCGCAATTAGCGCCCGGGTCTTGACGTTGGTTACAGATGACTTCCAACGCATATTGGTTAGGACGTAATCAATTTGGTTTTTTGTACGTTCCCCCTGGGATCTCCACATGTAGAGCCTGCATGAGTAATGCTGGAACTATTAGGTGTACAAATAAGTTTCCGCCGTTTGACAAAAGTTGGCGCCACCAGTAAGTTATGGTTAAAATTGTCAGATGTAAAATGTCATTATCGTAAGGTTGGACATCTGTCAACAACATAACTTTAAAATATTAGTGATTTTTTATCAGTATAATATATTCTTTTGTGTGCGAAAATGTCGAGTTTTGAGCCGAATAAGCGTCATTTGAGGGAACTTTGGATTTACTTCTTCAATTTGAAGAAATCTGCAGCTGAGGCGCATCGATTGGTTGTAGAAGCATATGGTGAGGCTGCCTTAAGTGAGAGAAGTTGTCGTGAGTGGTATCAAAAGTTTAAGAACGTGAATTTGATATCAAAGACAAAGAACGTAGCGGAAGGCCGAAAGTGTACGAAGACGCGGAATTGGAAGCATTATTGGATCAAGATTCATGCCAAACGCAAGAAGAACTTGCACTTACATTAGGAGTGACTCAACAAGCAATTTCACTTTGGTTGAAATCATTAGGAATAATTCAAAAACAAGGAAATGGGTTTCATATGAACTGATACCGAGAAACGTTGAACGCCGATTTTTGACATGTAAAATGCTGCTTGCCAGGCATAAACGAAAG
>QKQZ01016143.1:0-16424 GCA_003595255.1 Solenopsis fugax | reverse complement strand
GTATTCATTTAAATTAAAAAGGTCCGATTTGGAACACGATCCGATTTACCCCACTCTCCCCTACATAAAACGATACTAACTGTGACTTCTCATCTATAATCTAGTCAATGACCGTTATACTGCAAGAATTGAAATATTCCTTGCTTATAGCACGTACCATTGAGGCATCGACCAACAAAGACAGTAATTGCGTGGATTGTTTGTTTTCTGCGACACGGATGGGATGCGCTTCGCGTTCATGCGCGCGAGAGCGTGATGTCTTAACTGCACGCCGTCCATAAACCTCGGCTTATCTGGAATTTATAGTAAAGCGGGTCGTTTCTTCGGTGGCCAAGAACTTCGCTCGGTACAACCATTAAGGTGCTGGGTAATGCCAGTATTGCTCAGGATCTGCCGCACGGCTAACTGGATACTGTTAGCGATTCGCCAGCGTCGACGGATATCGCGAAAGAAAAAATACGTTGGAGATATCTGTATGCATGCAGACGCCAGGGTACATACTAAGTTCCGATCAGGCCTTATATCAAGCTGAAAGGCGAAAGATTGCATACTCTTTCCGAATAGAGATAAAGTTGATAATAAGCACAAAGTGGGAAGCTTCGACAATCTCCTGATATGCTTCAAAGCGTTAAGGTCAAATTTTTTTTTTTTAATTGCGTTATTCGTGTATACATGTCAATCACCCGTAAATCGTGAATCATTTAGGGAATTTTAAGATGTCATTAAAGAGAATGCTTGAAAGTTCTAAACTTTCTCGTATTAACAGCGGTTGTTCAATTAATTCTGATATGCAAGTTTGAACGCGTCACGATGAATCTTCGGACGCGACGTTGCAACTAAGGCTCGGAACCAAATTAATTTTCCACGAACATGCCATCGAAGGATATAGGGAAACCACTCTGCGTGATTGCGAATAATTTGTAACCTCGAGGTTTGCGGTCCAATGTGCGGATCGAACATCGTCAAACGTTCGTATAGTAAGACCGTTGTGACGCAAATCCGCAAACTGCCATAGATTTTAATTGAAATATTGAGTGCACTGTCTTCGTTGTATGCTTGTTAATTTGGGCATCGTGTGAGTTTGTTAAACCATTGAGTTGATACGAAGATACACACACACACACACACACACACATGAGCATCCGATATTAATAATTAAAAATAAATGTTTGGCAATGCAAAATCGCGACAAGCAAACTCGAAAATGATAATACTTATTGAATGTGTTATGTGATATCGTTTCTTTTTTATTTTCTTTGACCGAAAAGTAACCGAATGTTTAAATGTATATTTTTTTACGACTTTTTCGGTTTCACAAAGCTGTACCATACAAGCGTATGTTCAGTTAAATTACTAGGAAACATTATGTCGGCTCTCGGAATCATTCAGTGGACCAGAATTGCGGTTTGCAATTGTGCACTCCACAGGATATTGGAGTATATGTGCTAACATCGCATATAGATAGAGCTCCAGAGAAATTAATCGTTGATGAGTGTTGTAATCAATATAATTCTGTGTTCGTGGCAACTGTGAACCTCCACTCTAATCGCAAGCGTTCCTAGCGTATGCATTGCGGTCACTATGTCACAGCCATGTATGTTATCTACGTTCGAGTATCTGCGATATATACTATAATACATAATTCGTACAATTGTCTTTACGAGAGATACGAAATATTACGATTTAGTACACTGAGAAAAAAAAACTGTTAACTGAACTAAATACGTTTAGTTGCATATGAATTACTTAGTTCAAATGTTAATTTATTTGAGTCAAATACACGATAGTAATTCGAATGAATATCTGTAGTTATGTTAAATGACATTTCTTTGAAATAACAAATGTTTGCTTGACAGCCCGTGATCGCCGCATTTAGTTGAATGAACTAATATTTTTTTAAGTCAACAAATTTTTTTTCTCAGTGTATGATAACAACGGATCTCAATGGCTTGCATGTTCATAGTTTATAAACATGTAATAATAACAATAATATATGTATCCCTTGTACTGCAGACATACTATAGAACTTTCTTCGTATGCAATTTCAAGGACTTCCGAAATTACCTCCATATCATCGTAACTCTATTGAATCGCGGATGTGTAGCGACGAGGTCGCCTATAAATTCGTATAGGACGTTGTGAGAGAACAAAGAGAGAGAGAGAGAGAGAGAGAGAGGAGAGAGGGTGAGAGAAAGAGTAATCGGTTAGATGTCAACGGACAGATCGACAAAGATAGCAATGCAAGAGAGGGTGGTGGATAGACGAGGAGAGCAAGAAAATGAGAGGGATCAGAGAAGGAGGTGAAACGGGGAAGGAGGGAGAGAGAACTGGGCCACCGTGCTATCGATGCATTCGGGTGAAACCGTACTCTCTTCCTTTTCCTCTTCCTCTCCTCCCTCCCTCCCTCCTCGTCATTCCCCTCCGCTATTCCATTCCCTCTTTCGGTTTCAGCAACTCTCCTCTGCACAGAACCGTTTCGGGACCACACTCTATAGGTCCTCTCGCAATGGTGCAGCAGTAATCCTACATCTGCTGGACCCTTTCGCCGTACATACATAGATATATGTGTATATGTATATATACCTCTGGCCAGAGCTTACGTTTGCATATCAGGAGCAGAAGTCCGACAAGGCATCAGCGACTTTTTTGTTTAGCTTAGAATGACTGCGCGGCTGCCGTTGCCGGAGACATAATCGATTTCCTGGCTTAATAGAGATTTCTGCCCTCAGACTACGCACCGAGCCCGTAGAGATTGGTATTTATTACCATCCCCTTTTTTCTTTGCATTTATCGGGGTTAATGATAGTTCGAAATAGAGACTTCATTTAATGAAGCGGAATGCATTAGAGGCGTGATGATATCCTCTTCGTTAAAAACTTGTGAAGTATAATCGTAGGAAAAAAAGAATGTATCGTTATAATGGAACAGCAAACTGGATTGAGCAATGCAATATTTTTAGAATCCCAGCAGAGCTTAATGAAACGTATCAAAGGAAACACTTCTTTTTTTCCACTTTTGCATCGGATTTTATCCAATTACTGCTTTAAAATACTCTTTACTATAAAACAGCCGCCGCGGTTCTTTGTATTATTAATATTCAATATCGCTTATGTACATAAAGAATGACTTGACAATACATTTATTTATTTTTACATTCTCAGGAACCTCTCTTGTATCTTTCAAATCCAATTTAACTAATAGCGATAAAATTCGTTAACTAAACTCAAAGGTTATTATTACCTCTCTGTTTGTTGCCACAAATATAGAGATTGGATTATCTTTCTTTACATAATTTCGCGTTTTCTTTTCCTTCGTATAAAATAATGTATTATATAACGTTGCAATTCTCAAGGAATTACCCTCAATATCATTGTATTATAAGTATTTTTTTAATTAGACGAATCTATATATTTTCTGCATTTCTATACATGCTTTTATTTAATCTGCAATACTTGGTGTTCTAATAAATATTTAATAAAGAAAGGATTTAAGCTTGCAGATATATGTAATAGCAGTAATAACGCCCAGATTGAACAGATTGATACAATGACAATACGATTGTTTTTTAATTTTGTGCAACAATAGTACGCGAGTTTAAAAAGTCTCTCTTTGCTCGCAGCAAAATGACGCAGCTTTGACGTCGCTCTATCTGACGAAATGTCTCTTGATTCTGTTGAAAGGCAAATAGAAACGGTCGGACGATGAAACGGATGTGTCCAGTGATGCAGGCGTTATTTACGTTGGTCAACGTTGCGGCGAAAAGCGATAAGTTGTGCAGCCGATATTATGCAGGTGGCGTGATACGAATTTTAGCTGCCCTCATAACTCGGGAGAGCAAGGAGTTTTCGCCTTCTCTAAGCGCACGTCCACTTCGAACGCAAACGCGTAATCCACGACGCGAATAATTCCAAGGAATGTTCGCGCTTGTGATTTACGTCGAGATTTATTCTCGTTTCTGCTTCATAATAATTTCCGGTCGGGTAAGCTCATCTCTAAGTGGGAGAAGCAGTGATTTTATATATTCGTACTTATACAAAGCTGAACTTGAAACTTTTATTTCAAAATTTTAGAGAGAAGAGAGGAGGGGGGAGAGAGAGAGAGAGAATTTCTACATTGCACTGCGCTTAAATTTTATTCCAAATTGTACAAGAAATCCAAGATAAGTTTTTTAACTTAATATGAGAGAAACGTGAGAAGTATAGTCTATTTTTAATTGTTAATTTATCTCTAATTTCTAACGTTTTAATATTATATTTTTAAATATATGGAATACATTAAAAAATATATTATAAATTATTTTATAAATTTTTGCTATTTTTGCAAAATTATTGTTATTGTATGTTTGTGGTACACACGTACCTCGCTCTTTCATAAATTTGCGCAGCATTTAGCGGCTCATCTCGCGCGAGAGAATTCATTAAAACGCTTTTCGTGCATCGAGGTCGATGTAGAGGAAATGAGTAACCTGGATTTAGCGATCCTGAGGATTCGGCCGTAAACAGAGTTTCTCGGTATGTTACCTCCGAGATTCACGGCAAAACCGCAGTAGATTTAGACTACTGCCTTGGAGTGCTCCCGTTCAGATCTATGGTGTCTGACTAGTAATGCGCCAAGGCGAATATTTCGCGCGAGCAGAGATCTCAGCGGTAAATCCCCATACTGTAAAAATCTGGATTTGCATCTCACGGTGATTTCGCGTTAAGCTGATTTTCGCTATCCTATTACGCGAAAATTTCAGAAGCACATTTTGCTAATTTCCATTTACCTACAGCATATGCATTTTGAATTCTGGCATACAGATGAAATACAGACGAAATGTGTTCTTGCAAGCAAGTAACTCTACCATAAATATTTATGCAAATAATTAGTGCATGTAATCTGCCCTTTTCCTCTTTACGACCCGAGTTTTCAGATTATTTTCCTAATTATACATTGTTCGCGGTAGCCTTTTCGCTTTCGAATTAAGCACAACAACTTGACATGTTGTTTTTCTGGACGTTTATGTACCATCTCCTTTAGCTAACAAACGCGTAACAGTTGGTTTGATTTTGCAACATCACGTCAATCTCACTCGGAAAGTGTATAAGTATTATATCTACATTCTCTTGGATTTTTTAATTCTCATTAACCTAAAACGAGGTACAGCTAAGTTTTTTTATATTTTAATTGCTATTTCAGAATAAAAACTAAAGGATAATAAATTTTTAAGTAGTAAGTAGACGTAAACGGTAGGGGACTTATGTAGCGGCTCCTAGTATAATTATCAGCAGCCTGCTGTATATAAATATTCATAAGGCGTTCCAAGATATTCCTACTAACGCGCAACGTGACCATAGGTCTTGTCCTTAATTAACAGCTTTATAAAATAGACTGTTGATGGAGTCTCCGAGATTCTCTATCTTCGCTATAGTCCTTCTTGCTAAAGTGGCACGTATATCACAGCGGACAGAGACCGCTTTGGAAGATGTATGGTTTAATATCATTTCGGAACTATCAATTGACAAATTTTTAAAACAGTAAAGTTGAATAATAGGTAACTTTATTTCCTTTCTCTACCATAATTTTAGAAAACTTTTCCAGGATTAGCAGGTTTGAGGTTTTTGATTCGCGGTGTTTAAACTGAAAAAAAAGACTGGTTATAACTACCAAATGTATAGTGAAATAGTATCAATTAAATATTTGATCAATGTAACCAAAAATAATTTTACTTTTTCAAATATTTAGAAACTTATACCAGATTTGATAATACTTACTAAACATTTAGTAAAATAAAATTATTTTTGGTTATATTGACAAAATATTTAATTGATACTATTTCACTATACGTTTGGTAATTATAACTAGACTTTTTTCAGTGTAAACAAGCCTAAACAATTTATTATTTTGTTTGATAATAAGTTGAACGTATAAATTTATTAAGTGCTAAAAGCTTCAATTAATTCATAATAATATTAAGATCGATGCGAGTGAATTTCTGACGAAAATGGTGGCTAAATAAATGATGATAGAATTGCTTAATACCTCGATTAGCCTTTCGCCAAGTTTCAACGGCACTCCTACCGCGATCGGGAATACAGCATTTATTTCTCAGAAAGATAATATTGATATTCAAACATCCGCGACGTAATCATTTGCGCACGCAGAAGCGGACGCGAGTTTTCTTTCCACGTTGGGAATATCGCCCTGGTATCGATCGGCGCAGTCAACTAGTATTACACTCCGCAGATGACGAAACCTCGTCAAAGATACGTCGCAGTTATGCGCGCATCGTCTTACGATTGCAATCGCATGCGGAATATATATTACGTCAATGAACGCCGGTGGATGTCTCACTAGGGTTACCTAGTAGTAGCTTACGCATCGTGCAAGGCAAGTTGAGGCAATTGTCTGTAAATGATGAATGTCTGCGAGGCGGGTAGGAACTGTGGGCGCTACGTATATATGGGAGGGTTACCGAGATCAAATGACAATTACCACCGCAGAACACCCGTTGGACAATGACGTATGTACTGCTTCATGCTGGTCGGTACCAAAAGCCGCATATTCTATCATGGAACAAAGGATAATGCATGCATCTCTTAGTAACGAGACTCCTCATGCTGTCAACACTGTCACGAGTATGAACAATTAATATCGAGTCGGGAAAATATTAAAAATACGCTCTCGCGGTGAATAGAAGTGAATAAAATACGCGATAAAGTATTTATCGACGAATGTCAAATTTTTTTATTATTACTTTAATATCAATTTAATTTTTTTTCTTTGATTACACCTAAAGCACGATTGAATATAACGGTTTTAATAATCACATAATTGAATATATCGCATTGAAACAATATTGATATTGATTTAATATAGTAATTGATTTAATTTCAATATTATTAATACTATTAAAGGATTATGGTCTAATTTAAGTTGAAATTTGGGCATGCAAATATTTCGCATTTACAGACAGTATAAAATTTGAGAAAGTTTAATCTACATTAATGTACGGAAATTTAATTGGACAATTCGATAAAATTTTTTATTATGTAATATTTAAAATTGCGATTATATTCAAGTTTTGCAAATTTCAATTCAGGTTGTGCAAATTAAAATTTATACTTAAATCACAATATATTTCATTTTTATAAATATATGTCTTACTTTACTGTTTTTAAAGTATAGCATAAAATTAACACGATTAGATTTCGTTTATTTTGGAATCGAGCAATTTTTCTTGTAAATAATTTTTCTGAAAATGACGGAAGTAACGAAATTCTTGGGGTGCACCAACGTTATCTCGAGAGCGTTGCACTTTATCGAATTCGTATCTATATCGCGATGCTCGTTAAAGGTTATTTATCGGCTAAACTTTTTGAGCCCGCAGATTTGCGCCGTCTTTTTCGTTATCCGCGCTCGTATATCACCCGCTATTCAATCAAGGTATCTTGTTCTAAGCCGAGCAACAAACCACCCTTAAGCACCAATCATGACGGCCGGACTTGATAGATGGATTCAATTCACGGTAAGGATACTCTTATTGGACGACATTCCGCTACGACCATCGGAGATACAATGAGTATCATAATCTTCCGATGCATCGATCATGTTCGTCAATTACGTATGGTACATTGACGATGTTTCTAACGTTAGTGATGTAACAGAATATAAGGGAACGAAGCTAAAAAATAATATGGTACGGCTATATATAAATATAGTTTAAAATTTTGGAGAGATGCAGAGAATTGAATAGAAAATGTCATATAACTTAAAAAAGACTGGGAAAATTGAAAATAATTTAGAAATTAGATTTATACTGGAAATGTAAAAAAAAACGTTTCTCTATAATTAAATAAATAGGTTAAATATCCCAGTTTTAATATACCTCTATAAATATATACGAACATTTGCGAAAGAAGTCGCGTTGTTGAGGTTTAGTTTAAAATTCCAGCAAATGATTCTATCCATATTAATTTTCCTGATGGCAAGCCGTCACACTTTTCATGCTGCCGCATGTCGCGCGTCCCGCGCTCCGTTTGCAACATATTGCAAATCCATTACGAGCGACGAGCTTCAGGTCGTAAAGTTTATCGCGTTATCCATGGTCAAGCATACTCAAAATGCATATGCGCGATATTTGTGTCGTAGAGTGCATTTCTGTGCAGTCATATGCTATAAAAGTGTAAAATTTCGCTCTTAAAGAGACTCCCGCGCGGCCGGAATGTACCTGTCATCCCGTGTTATGGCTCTTATGCCACATATTAAGCAGCAGAAGTTAATTGCGAGCCGTATTTTCTGAAAACCGAGTTGAAAAAAGCAACGCCAAATAAATGCTTACATAAATATCACACGTTACGTTAACGCCGCACGTCACGCAATTATCCACCATCTAATTTATGTCATCTATTTACAATTCGTGTCATTGAAAACATATTCCTATCATCACTTGACGTACGCTTTTTATACAACCAGGTGGACTTTTTTTGTTTCGAAATTTCTTCTCCAGCGTCACATCGTTATTCGACGAGCCGAACGGATGCCTCGTAATCGACAAAGGGCAGGATGACCCACATTTAAATCCCTAAAATGACAGTGACAGAGGCAGATCCACGGTCGACAACGAGACGTAGCAAGAGCCGACGTCCCGATTTCGGGCTTCAAAATCGAATAGACAGGGATATAGATGGAAGGATTAGACGGCGGGGCAGGGTCGCGGGAGAACCCGGTTGCCGAGGCGCCGTCGAGGAGTCGCTTGACCTCCCGACTTGACATCGTGATCCGTCATTTACGAGCAATTAGGCATAGCGCTATGTATGTACGTACGCTCGAGTAGAGCGTCATCTATATATCGGATTCTACTTATCTAGCAGCCATTCGATCCCGACGTGCCGGCATTATCAATCTCGTAAGCATATCGTGGCCCGGCCAGACCTGCTCCTGCATCACCACCCAGCACCATCAGCCTAATCTATACTCGCGCCTACGTATGCTATGTCTCCACTCCCGCATGGCGCAAACATCGCTATTGTGTCCACCCGTTGGACTGTCGTGCGGGCGTACTCGAGGTAATAGCATCGAAAATGATGCTATTCTCGGAAATAATGGTACGGCCGCGCGCCACGTCCTATCGATGCGTCCGATCCAGGCTTGACCGGGGGCCGCGTGTGTCTGTACGCGCGATTGCAATGTGTCGTCGGCATTATCGTTGGGATCTACCCTGTAAATGGGAACGCTGATGCGCGGGTACGTTAGAAATGCAATTCTTTCGTCGCACTGAAAACACATGAATTCCTCACTCACGTCGTCATTGCTCGGATCAAGCGGACTCTCTACCTGCGATATTTATTGTCAATGTTTAATCGCGCGATTCATTATAGAAATAAAACAAATATTGCTAATTAATGACAATAAAAAGATTTATCGCATCCAATGTGACTCGAACGCATCGCATACTATTACGAAAAGTACTGTCCTCATATTTTATCTGTGCCATTCTTGGCAGTTTTCATTGCACTCGTCGCCCGCTGCTGTTGGAGATTCGCGTAAGAATTACTTTCCGGCTTGATTGACGAGCCCGTGCTGCACTTAGGTGCCAGGCACGCCGTTTTATCGGGCTTTTCGGTAATTAATCTAATCCTCGTAACGATGAATGGACAAGTTCGTGATAAACGACGCTGTTACATCGTGCTTGCCTATCACCGACTAATTTATTAATACCGTGAATATTCCTTTTGGTGTAGTCGCGTTGGCTACTGTCATTGTTCTTGTCCAAGCGATCAGTGTAATAATAATAATTATGATTGACATCCTTATTAATCATTCCTGAAAATACATAATACCGCAAATATATGCAGAATTATCGGATGAAATGCAATGCCTGTCCAAATTAATTGTCCATACTCTAAATCCAAGTGTGCAATTTTTATACACTTGGATTTTAAGTATAGACAATTAATTTGGACAAAAGAGAATACTTAGAATTCAGCTTATAAAGATTTAAAAGAAAGCACGCGTACCGAGACTCTAATTATTGTACTGTACGAACCAGTTTAAAATGGTGGACCCAACTGTGTTAGCGACAATAAGTGAGGTGCACGCGAGACAGTGGCACGAATGGAGTTCGTTTGTTGCGACAAATAGAATTGGTAATACAATTATGACCATTATCTCTTTGCACCGTAGCTACAGATATGTTGCGCTCGTACATTCGGCATTCGATTGCAGCAACAGCTTTCTCATCGTCATTTTTATGCCTTTTCGAACATCGAGATAATTCTGACATATATAAGACACGTAAAAATATATTACTATTGACACAAAGCATGTTCGTATCAGATTGATGTAACGTCTAGAGTATAGTTTCTTTTACTTTTATATATAAAAAAAGTGACGTACTTTGACAAAATACTTTTATATTGAGGAAAACGTATACGCCGTTATTTTTTTCCTGGATCTTCTGAGCCGAATAAAACTGAAAAATGTATTTCATGCATCCAAAAATTGAACAGATGGCAATCGTTCGAGATAAAATGAAAAGAGATATCTCACAATACATGTTGGATTTTTCACCGATCCATCCACAAAAAAATAGAAACGAGGTTATATCCGATTTTATTTCGAGAGGTGTGTACAGTATAATAAAGACTTGACATCTTTTCTTAAAATAAAACTAATTTAAATTACGAATTCAAATGTTTGTAAAATGAACATGTCATTTCGTTTGCCATTAATGTTATTCAGGAAATTGGTCAATTAAAAATAACTTTGTGTTCGTTATATTCATACGTATTTTGATTAAAAAACTGATTATTCTGTTTATGATAATTTGTTATTGTTTTAATCACACGATAACAGGATTTATTTGTCGCGCAAAAGTTTATGTTATATATTCATAATGAAAATTAATGTGATTCCATTATCACATATTTCATTAACCAGTATTTTAACGATTTTATATTATTATACATTAAACTTTTCATAGATGGAATATCAATTTACGTTTCGTTTCGTCTTCTTTTCTATCGCGAGATTTGCCGGCAACATAAATAGGATTCCAATTTAAATAATTTTGTAATTTCAAGAATTTTCTTAAAGAGAAAGAAATATGTATACGAAAAAGTATTTTCTTGATCAAGCAGCATAAACATTGTAACTTGCATTACTTATTTAATGCAATATGCCCGATCGTTTTCGTATGCAAAAGAAGCTTGCAGCGGCAGTTGCGATGTTTCGAAATTCATGCTACATTAAATCATCATGTTGTGAATACCATCGTCATGTTTCGAATTATTTTTTAATTATTTTCTATATTATTGAGGAGCAATACTAATAGTGCAATTTACGCAAATGAGATGAAACAAATGAGAGATCGATGTAAAGTAATTATTACAGGTAATATATCATAATATTACAATACGTATGATCTATATACAGATTTTGTTATGACACAAGCGCTCATTAATTATTTGCCTTACCACGTGCATCAACTGATCGATGTTACCGATTTTGAAGCTCACGTTTAAGCTTTTATGACATTCGCATCACATAATTATATATTTTCTGAATTATTTAGACGCGTTAAATTAAAACTACAAATCGCGCTTTGATGTTACATTATAGTTCGGTGATTAGCAAGTCTATTTCGGACAGAACACACATCTATATTTGCGTGGAAGTGTTTAATTGCTTATCGATATCTCAGAATGCGATATAAGTGTCGATTGGCCATTTCTCTAAATGGCAGGTTTATAAATGCATTTCTAGGCCAAAGTAAGCAGTACGACGTCGAGACCAGAATTAGGATTAAAGTGTCCCTCGATTTATGGACGACCGCAGTCGACGCACGATTTCCCAACGGTTTCGCTCAGCCCCGATAATGTGCCGTAAGATTTAGCGGAGGTCGAGACATTGCGGACGTGTCGGTTTAACTCGCATCAAGTAGCAATCCTGGCAAATTACTGTCCGTGTCTACAGCTCCGAAGGTATGCGCAGGTATGCACAGGTAGATAGAGAATGGCTTCACGGCATATATACAACGTTTGTAGGCAGACAGTACACAGGCAACCGGAGCTAATGAAGATGTTTGTCAATAGTGGCGCGTTACCGTATGCCGTAACTGTTATCCTCTCCTCGCGCATCCTCTCCCCGCCTCGCGATAGGGCTATATCGCCTTGTTTCTGCTCTATGTCGGCCACAATGCAGATCTCTCAGGCTTTGGTATAGATCGTCATAGGTACATGCAGCTTGATAACCAAGCGATATAAGACGCGCGATACACCGTTCCAGTATTAGATTACAATCGAATCGCAACAGCGAATTAAATCTCTGACGATGCACCTACCTTGTTACTGCGTAATTCCACATGGCTATTGCAATTTGCGCCAAGTGGAATGATTTATCATGAATGACCTACGACGTTATTGCCATTGTACATATTCGCGCGGATGAACGAAAATTATATTACTGCAGCTTTATCAGGAAAAACCTCAATTATTTACATATTTGGATGTTTTTGTAGATACCTAAGATTATCCGACGTAATATTCGCTTAATTCCTCTTTGCATGGCATAAAATAATTGGACGATGTCACGCTATATGATAATAATGCAGACTTTATTTGAAAGCAAATTGACGTTTAATTTTACTTGGTTTTAGTCCAAACTGCATATTCAGCGTTAGTCACTAGTTACGACAATTAGAAACATTCAGCGTCTCTTAGTGTCACGAAAGAGATTTGTCGGTGATAAATATAAATTCCATGATTTGCATGGTATGATTTATAACTACAGCTCTGCTAATTGTTATTATCTTTATTTCGCTCCGCCGAACAGCAGAATCGATATTTGATTTAATGAAACAATTTTTCAACTATTGCGAGAAATCACTATGTGATATTTGAATCCACCCAACATGCTATCTATTCTGCGAATATTGATAATCGTAGCAGAGCGAACAAAATATATAAATGAAAAAAATAAAGCTTATTTCTCTTGTCAGAGAGAAAGGGTTGGGGGTTGGGGTGGCAGAGGGTGGGGGACAGAGAGAGATTTACTATGAACGATAATAACGTTATATCAATATTCTGTCACTCATTACCACGATTTTACAACATGCAAGAATAAAAGTTTCATTTTAATACGGTCACATAAAAAAAAAAACATTTTACTTTTTCACTGAAATATTGTTTTTCGGAATGAAGATCGATACGCGTACATATCACCTAATGGCTTTATATTCAGTAACGGTATTAATTATCTTAAAAGGAAATGGAATTCGCGAGTGTACCTATGTGTAAAGCGCGTATGTACATTCAGCGTGAATAAATAAACGTAAAACATGGGTCAATATCCGCGCGATGCTTAGATTGTTAATGCATGCTTTCGAGGATGTGCGGTGGCTGTAAGAGCTACTTCTCGGATGGGCGCAGGTTTTAGTACGTAATTATTGGATTAATACGCATTGTGCAAACGTGGCACGTACCACACTTATTGTACTACCAAGATCCACGCTTCGCCGCGTAATTATGTTAGAATTCCTATGGGCCAGTTGTATTTATCTTTTTTGTATCCTACTTCCCGGAAAATTCGATCGTTTAAAGCGACGCTCGGCCGAACGGCGCTCGCAGTAATCTCATAAATATCCACGCTATGTTGAAACATTTAATCAAAGCGGAGAAAAGCAAACCGGGCTAACGGGTCTGAAATAGGTAATTTAAATTACAGTGCATTCGTTTGGTTTGACGTACGTACCTTCATGACTGACTTTTAGCAACCACACTCTCCGCACCAGATAGTTATAATTAAACCAAAAGTACGCGAAGCTGCGCTGATAAACTTTTAACATTGTGCAATTTAATAATTTTTTTCTACAGCAATAGCAAAATTATTTTTCATGCGTATTACACAATATTTTTCCAATATCAATTTTCTGTTATATTTTCTAGCAATACAGAAGCTTCTACATATATATTTTTTCATTCACAGGCAGCTATAAAAGTGTCATTATTTATTATTGAAATTTTCATTATTGAAATATGGATTGTACTTAAAACAAGATTATTAGAGAATGAGCTCGCCGCGAAACTTCCTTTTTAGTAATTCATTAGATGTTTGATCTTATCATCTTCAATTACGACGCATTTAATAGTAGTTCCCGGATATTATGATCGTAATGATTTACGAGAAATTCTTAGATTTAAGCTTACGTAAATATCGATTTTCTTGTGGCATTGTATTAGCTTAGTGATAACGGCAAAATGAAGGAAAAGAACAGTTTTTGCACATTCAGGTAATTCAGTTTAATTAAAATAAATTAAATATTTAATTTTCTTTTTCGCGATTTAAAATACGTCGTAACGAAATATATCATAAAAATTGTACATGCACTTTTGCACATACAATTCCACAACCACTATATGGAATATTAGTATAGCGATGATTAATTAGAGTCAAAATGTCGAAGCTATAATGGTTTTCAAATTATAAGCGCTCAAAGTACGTGTAGATCAATAGCTCAAAGTAAATCGCATGGTGTTCATGTTCAGACCTATAACTGCACAAGCACAATCGATCTGTTATTGATTCTCAGGTGTAATTATGTCAAGTATATAATCGATATAATTGGTTAACTTTTTGAGATAATCCATGTAAAAAATTCTATTTCCCGACATAATTTGGATTTTATTTTATTTAGAAACGATATAAAATCAAATTATCGATGCATCTGAATAAGTTAAAATAAAATTGGCTTTGTTATAAAAAAAAGTACAATTAATATAATTAATTATAATCATTAAATAAGTTAGTTAAAATACGATAAGTATTACATATCTATAAATTTCTTTTTTTACGCCTGTGGTACATAGATATCGGAAAATCCTGCATTTACTTTTTTTTTAAATTTATATAATATTAATTATATGAATTAATATTTAATTAAGACGCGCGCAAAAAAGATTATCCAAAAATATACACAATTCAGTATTGCATCTGTAATACGTTTAAAATAAACAAATTTCGCAACAAACATGAATTATTAATGATATAATATTTCTTTATTTAAATCGAGCGATGCGTATATCAATTTGTTGATTCGAAAATAATGTAAAAAATTATAAATTTAATTCAGCAAAAAATCCAAAACAAGATATATGGTGACCCAAGCATCGTTAAAGATATAATTACCGCGCGTAAATATAGCAACGGGAACAGCAATTTATAATTCCCATCCCCTATCGCTCCGATTTCCACATTAAACGAATATAATCGCGCGAAATATCTGCTTCGATAAATAATCGTTGCCTCGATACGTTTACGCGTCATTAATCGCGAGAGTTAATTAATAACGCAGGCTGATAATCGCTAATTATAATAATCATAGAGAATGATCGCGTTTGGTGTCTCCTACTACTCGTGATCGCGTTTCGAGAAGTAATACGACAACATGGAGTATCTCACGTTCAAATTCTGCCGAGCGAGTGACAGCAAATGACCGCGTGTACACAACAGTATGCTGCACGCCACAAAAAAACGAACCCTGAGCTAGGCAATTTGTCGCTGCCATACAATTTTTTAACGCGCATTATAAAATAAATGTATGCCGTATATTTTCCGTTCTCGATATTTCAAATTGATCTCGATAAAGGGGATGTTACCGCACATTAAATCTGATGTCTCAATTAAAATCTAATTTTTCTGCCTCAAACACAATTTGTTTTCGTTTGAAAAAAAATATTTATGAATAGATTAATCCGTTATTATTATTCTTTCTCTCTAATTTTGTTTTAAATAAAACAAAATGTCAAAATAAAATAAATTTTTAATAAATCAAGAGACTAAAATTAAGTCGCCATTTCTTTTTTTTATGGCAATTTAATTGCACTTTCTTGATTTACGCCGTCGCATGTTTTCGTATTAAAAATTTCAATTCCAATTACTCTCGAAAATATGTTGTTAATTTATGAAATTTATGATAGTCACGGGTATATTTTATATACGACACGTTCTGCAGTTCTTTCATCATTCATGTAACAGCGAACAGGAAGGATACATTTACATATCACATCACATGACTGTCCGTTCTAAATTCAACTTTGATTCAGATTCCATTGAAATGCACATGTTTTTGCATCTAAGTACAGCGCGGCGAGTTACGCTTTCGTAACAATGAAACCAAACCAAGTGCGCACATAAATAGTCTGATAGTCCAACTGCTATTTCGGGCAGATCTAAAATTTTCTCACTGGCCGTACAACCAGTGGCATCAGCAAGAGCTTGTAGTTGCCATATGTATTTACTTCTGTTTTACGGAAAAGTATCTTCAAGCGTTGTGAGAGACACTAACCGGTTGAAAAAGCGTTCTCTCTCTCTCTCTCTCTCTCTCTCTTATATGCTTTATCTAGTTTATAAGTTATCCCTTATTAGTTATACGAATTTTCTTTTCT
>QKQZ01016135.1:0-16048 GCA_003595255.1 Solenopsis fugax | reverse complement strand
TCCGCTCACTGCTCGCGACGTTCCACAGGTACCACCATAACGAAAATGACGATGATATTCGGCGAGAGTCGCGCGGAGAAGGGTCAGGGGGGGCAATTTTACGCCGTCAACGGTGGTTACCGACGTGATTTACTAATGAACTGCGGGGGAGGAGTTACCGACGCGACGATGCTACGTTTATTGGGCCCACCGAGACTGATAGTGCATTTTACCGGTAACGATCAACGTCCGTGTTTTTATTACGATTGATACCTCGCGTCACAACATAAACATGAATACTCGCGCATCGCGTCGTCCGATACGACCGTCGGCCGTGGAATACATACTTTAACAATCACTAATTCACGAATGCCGAATCTATCGTGTATCTAATCGCCGAAATACGAGTGTCAGCGCGATACTTTAAGCTATGTATCCTACGCAATGTTACGAAACTGCGATCCGCTCACTGCTCGCGACGTTCCACAGGTACCACCATAACGAAAATGACGATGATATTCGGCGAGAGTCGCGCGGAGAAGGGTCAGGGGGGGCAATTTTACGCCGTCAACGGTGGTTACCGACGTGATTTACTAATGAACTGCGGGGGAGGAGTTACCGACGCGACGATGCTACGTTTATTGGGCCCACCGAGACTGATAGTGCATTTTACCGGTAACGATCAACGTCCGTGTTTTTATTACGATTGATACCTCGCGTCACAACATAAACATGAATACTCGCGCATCGCGTCGTCCGATACGACCGTCGGCCGTCGGCGTCGCCTCACTGCTCGTGCGACAGGTCTCGCGTGGAATACACACTTTAACAATCACTTATTAATATATACCGAATCTATTTTGTATCTAATCGAAATACAAGTGTCAGCGCGATACTTTAAGCGATGTACACCCGACGTAATGTTACGAAGCTACGATCCGCTCGCGACCACCCGCGACGTTCTACAAGCACACGTTACAAAAATGCGTTGGTATGTGGTGTAAGTCGCGAGGAGAAGGGGAAAGGGCAGGGGGGGCAACTTCACGCACTCAACAGCGATTACCGACGCGACGAGACTACGCCTGTTGCGCTCAGCGAGTTTGTGCATTTTTTGGGTAACGATTTACGTTTTTTACGGCGATTGCTATCTCGCATCACAACATAAACATAAATATTCACGCATCGCGTCGTCCGATATGATCATCGCCTCACCGATTGCTCGTGTGACGGGTTTCGCGTGGAGTACACACTTTGACAATCGCTTATTCACGAATGCCGAATCTATCGTTTCTAATCTCCGAAATCGCGTGCCAACGCGATACTTTAAGCGACACATCCGTAATGTTACGAAGCTGCGATCCACTCGCTGCCCGCGACCTTACACAAACATACATGACGAAAACGGCAATGGTATTTGGCGAGAGTCGCGTGTCGCGCGGGGAAAAGGAAGAGGCAGGGGAGGCAACTTTACGCAATCGACAGCGGTTACCGACGCAATTAGTTTATGAACCGCGAGGGGGCAGATTACCGACGCGACGACGCTACGCCTGTTGCTGCCAGCGAGATCGTACATTTTTCGGGTAATAATCTGTTTTTTTATCACGATTACTATCTCGCGTCACAACGTAAAGATGAATATACGTGCATCGCGTCGTTCGATACAATCGTCGCCTCACCGATTGCTTAGTGCGACGGGTTTCGCGGAAAATACATACTTTAACAATCGCTTATTCACGAATGCCGAATCTAACCTAACGTATATCTAATCGTCGAAATACGAGTGTTAGCGCGATACTTTTTCCCGACGTAATGTTATGAAACTGCGATCTGCTCGCTGCTCGCGACCATCCACACGCATAGACAACGAAAATGGCAACAGTATTTGGTGGGAGTCGCGAGGCGAAAGGGAAGGGGCAGGAAGGGCACCTTTACGCAGTCAACAGCGGCTACCGTCGGGACGATGCTACGCCTGTTGCGCCCAGCGAGATTGATCGTGTATTTTTCGGGTAATGATCTTTGTTTTTTATGGCGATTGTTATCACGAAGCCCCGCGCCCGTTAGCCGCGGTGACCTTCCGCGAGTAATCATAACAGAGAAACTGACTGGCTAGTAGAGTTCGTGTAAAAAATTGCGGACGGCCATTTCACGCGGCGAATAGAGGTTATAGTCACGGCGACGCTATAGCGGAAAGCACATATTCTTGCATAGCTGCGAGATAATATATGCATAAAGAAATTGATTGATCCATTAGCACATGCATAAGGAAATGGACCAATCAATTTCCTTATGCATATGGTTATCTTGCAGGTATGCAAGAGTGTGTGCTTCCCACTTATGCTTGTTGTACGTACCTACAGTAATCATGCATTTTCATGCACTTCTTAAAATAACAATATATTATTTTTAAATAATGATGTTCGCTGTTTTAAGTCCATATCAAACCTACGCATGGAAGATTGAGGATTGCGAATTGAAGATTAGAATTCTATCAATCAGATAACTTTAATCGGTTTCTGAGATTGATTAAATTCTAATTTTCAATTCGCTATTCTCAATCTCCAATACGTTGTCTGCTATTATGACGATTCCTATCTCGTGATTGTGACATGAAGATCCGCGATACAATGAATGTCAGAACGCTGATATAATTATTGCTTTATCGATTGCTCGGGCGACAGATTTCGATCGCGTGTATTTCCGCGAAGTACGTATTTCAACAATCACCATTATTGGCATCCGCCGCTTTGTTTATTATGCGCGGCTCCTTGAGAGCCATCGATCGCGTTTTATTCTCGTGATAGCGACAAACAGGAGATGCTAAAACACACAAGAGTTAGTAAAATAATTTATGATTTATTTAAAAAATAAAATAAGAAATGGGTCATAAGAAGTTATTTAAAATAATGAAGTCAAGTTTTGGATAAAAATAAATACTAAATAACTTTTTTGTTTCATTTTATTTTAAATACATATTTTAAATAATGTTATTTTAAATGTGACCAACTCCTTTTAAAACGCGATTGTTTCATCCGTATATTTAAAATAACGAATATCAATCCGTATGATTAATTTCTACGATCAATAAGTCATGTCATAAGCACACACTGAGAGAAATGTTTGGTGAAGTCAATCAAAGTTTAGTTAAATAGATCAAATAAATTTTATATAATTACTAAATATATAATTGTTTTGACCAAACAATTTATAGCCTTAACCAAACAATTATTTTCATACAATTAATGATAAAAAGTTTCGTTAAATGTAACCAAGTTTTTGGTACCAGTAATTACAAAATTTATTAGATCACTATTTAACTAAACTTTGGTTGATTTCACGAAACAATTTCTCTCAGTGCATTGATGCTCTTCACGTCTTTGAGATGCGTATATTTCATTTCGAAGTGTCGATTGCTGAATTCATGTCACTCGATCGTCATATACATATCTAATCGCCGGAATACGATGATCCGCACGATACATTTCAGTGATACATTTGATTTTCGACATTGATCGTGACACGCGACAAGCACTTCGCTGTATCGCATAAGATAAGCGCCATCGGATAACGCCACGATCTAATGGCAAGCCATTTACTTTTTAATAATATAAAAGAAATGTGTTCTTTAATACAATATAAATGTTTAAAAATATAATTGTCTAATAATAATTCACGGTAATATTATTATTATATCACAACGTAATTTTAATTCATATGGAATTATTTTATGTCGCTACATAATTTTAATTCATCCAGTTAAAATTATGTTACGACATAATTTTAATACATGGATTTATTATTATGTCAATATAATTTTACTTCTTCTAATTAAAATTATGACTCGATTAATAAAAATTCGGAATGATTTTTATGGTTCTAATAAAAATTATGAATTTTTATTATGTCTGGACATAATAATAATTCTGCGAATTAAAATTATGGACGCAAGATAATAGATATATTTTTAGGAATTATTTTTATGTCAATTCATAATTTTAATTCGGTATAAAGTAACTCTATATGTGTACCGAATTAAAATTATATCGGGCCATAATAATAATTCGACGAATTAAAATTATGTCACAGTATTTTAATTTATGGAATTATTATTATGTCACGACGTAATAATAATTCCATAAATTAAAATTGTGTCGACATAAAAATAATTTCGTATTTCTATTATATCACATCCATAATTTTAATTCGTAGAATTATTATTATGTCCGGACAGAATAAGAATTCATAATTTTTATTATGGCTATAAAAATAATACCGAATTTTATGTCGAGACATAATTTTAATTAGATGAATTAAAATTATGCTGTTATGACATAATAGTAATTCTATGTATTAAAATTATGTCGTGACATAATAATAATTCCATGAATTAAAATTATGTCAGGACATAATGATAATCCCAATTATTATTATGTTGTGACACAATTTTAATTGGACGAAATAAAATTATGTAGCGATATAAAATAATTCTATTAAAATTTTGTCGTGACATAATAATAATTCCGTGAATTATAATTATTTCAGGACATAATACTAAATCCAATGTTTTATCATGCTTCATACATAATAATAATTTTGATGAATAAAAATTATGTGTATACCAAAATGAAAATAATTTTTATTATGTTTTTACATAATTTTAATTCATTAAACTATTATTATCTTACAACATAATTTTATTTTGACATAAATAATGATAGTTCTTCAATATTATTCTCAGAATATTGTTTTGTACAATTAAAAAGCAAAATAGCTTGCTATAATATGGCATATTATAATTTTAATTCGGTATAGAGTATATTCAACAAAAAAATAGGGAAAACGCTCAAAATTACACATTGTTCAGATTGCTGTAACTCTGTGAAAAATTAAAAAACATTTTAAAGATTGAAAGTTGTACATTAACGTGTCTGAGATCGTTTTTGAAAATCTTTTGTCCTCGTAGTTTTATATCTTAAAAAATATCAAGTTATTTTGTATCTTAAAAATTCGCGCATTCAACACTCTGCAGCTTGATAAAAAATTTTTTTCAAAAAATTTAAGATTTTTACAAAAAAAGTACACAGTTTCTCCTATAAAATGCTTTTTTTTAAATTTTCGTATGATTTTTTTTTACCAAACTATACGACTTTGAAGGTGAACTTGCATTTTTTACAACCGACATTGAAACTCTATGAGACATCATCGCAGGTAAAAATTTAAAAATCATTCCGAAGCTTGGAAATTTAATGTGCTTTCGGTCGCTTTTGAAAATTATTTATCTTACAGTTATATAATGAAGATAAGAACATTATTTTGCTCCAAAAATTACGTACTTTTGATACCATAGAAAACTTCTCGAAAAATGACAAAAATTAAATCATTTTTCATATAAAACACTCATTTTATTTTTATACATATTTTTCGAATTACATAACTTTGTAAACAATCTTACAATATGTTTTAAAAATGAGATTTACCGCCAGCATTACCCAATGTGCACCACGTGGAGGTTGCCGGTCGGATTTTGCACATCGTGTGTGTGTGTGTGTGTGTATATGTGTGCGTATGTGTGTGTGCGTGCGTGCAGGTGTGGGTATGGGTGTGGGTGTGGGTGTGAGGGGTGTGTGGGTGTGGGGTGTGTGTAGGTGTGGAGGGTGTGTGGGTGTGGGTGTAGGTGTGGGGGTGTGTGGGTGTGGGTGTGTTGCGTTCACACGTGTACACACATACGCATATACACACACACACACACACACACACTATGTGCAAAATCCGACCGGCAATCTCCACGTGGTACACATTGGGTAACGCTATAAGGCCGGTGGTAAATCTTATTTTTTTAAATCTTATTTAAAAAAAAAACATATTATAAAATTGTTTACACACAAAGTCATGTAATTCGAAAAACATGTATAAAAAAGAGTGTTATACGAAAAAATATTTTAATTTTTGTCATTTGTCATTTTTCGAGAAAGATTTTCTATGGTATTCAAAAGTACGTAATTTTTGGAGCAAAATAAATCTTATCTTCATCATATAACTGTAAGATAAATAATTTTCAAAAGTAACCGAAAGGACATTAAATTTCCAAGCTTCGGAATGATTTAAAAAATTTTTGTCTGCGATGATTTCTCACCAAGTTTCAATGTCGGTTGTAAAAAATGCAAGTTTACCTTCAAAGTCGCGTAGTTTGGTAAAAAAAATCGTTCGAAAATTAAAAAAAAAAGTATTTTGTAGGTAAAACTGTGTACTTTCTTGTAAAATCTTAAATTTTTTGAAAAAAATTTTTTATCAAGCTGCACAGTGTTGAATGCGCGAATTTTTAAGGAACAAAATAACTTGATACATTTTAAGATATAGAACTACGAGGATAAAAGATTTTCAAAAACAGCCTCAGGCACGTTAATGTACAACTTTCAAGCTTCAGAATGCTTTTTTATTTTTCTTTCTACGATAATTTTTTATAGAGTTACAGCGATCTGAACATTGTGTAATTTTGAGCGTTTTAAAAGTGTTCCCTTTTTTTGTTGAGTAGTATATGTACCGAATTGAAATTACATTGCGATATAATAATTCAATGTATTAAAATTATCTTAAGACATAATAGAAATTCAGAATTATTATTACGTCGCGGCATAATAAAAAAATCGACTAATTAAAATTATGTCAAGGCATAATAATAATTTCATGAATTAAAATTATGTATTGACATAAAATAATTCCATATTTTTATTATATTGCGTCCATAATTTTAATTCGTGGAATTACCATTATTTCCAGACATAATTTTAATTATTTCTTCAAACTCATAATTTTCTTGAGACAATTATTTTTTAAAACTTTTACATTTATATTAGAGAACATTTTTTTAATGATATTAAAAAATTAATGACTTGTCATAATAATCTATTGTTGAAAAACTAATTAGTTAAAAATTACGTTAAAATTAACTTAACTTACGTTAAATTAAAAGTTAATTTTGAAAAGTATTATTCATTATTCATTATTAAGTTAGAAATGAGTTTTCAAAATTAAATTATTTAAAATTATAATAAGGATATAGTTAAAACTCGCGTTTTGTGAAATTTGCTTGATTAATATATTTACTTTTGGATATTTTATTTCGCGAACCTTTTCTCTTTGCCCTCTGATTTTAATTGGAATATTTATCCGTTTGTTATAAGATAAGATAGCAATTGCCGTAAAACGGGAGCATATTATACATTATTTAACATTCAATGTAGAAAGTACAAGAAAGTGTAGCTACAAGTAACAAGCGTTGTCGCGAGCGTTGATAATCGCTCCTGATGCGTGAAGTTAGCCGCGCAATTTGCAAAGTTTCTCCGCCATATTAGATCACCAGTCGCGTTTGTTTGTTGCACGTCGCGGATCATCGTCTCGTAAGATATCGCTCTTTTCGCGTTGTTCGTCGCCAAGTGAAGCGAGGTACGCGTGTGTTCATTCCGGGAGTGTCGTCTAAAATAATACGCGAGTGTTGGTAGCGTATACGCATCTTGTGGATTAGTGTATATGCTAACTTGTACGTTTCCGCGAGTGAGGGTTGTGCCAGTGCAAAGAGGGAATCTGAGAGGACGAGAAGGAGGCTTGGGAAGCATCATGCGACGGCGGAGCAACCGTAGGGTGAGTCTCACTTGTCATTTATGTGTTATATATCAAGGATCGGAACATTAGGTTAATATAATTCAATAATTCAATAATTATTTAATTGCATAAAAAATAATATAGTTTATTCCTGTCAATTATTAACATGTTTAATCAAAAATTAATTGAATCAACTCATAATTTGGTTGAACGTATTGGGTGAAATATTTTTTTTTTTTACAAATTTTTTTTCTTAATGTAGTAACTAGTTAAAAAGTTAAAAATTAAATAGTACAGTTAGACAGTTAGTAACTTTTAACTTAACTTAGTTAATTTTTAATTATTTAATTTGTAACTTTAACTAGTTATTTTTGAAACGTAATCTTTAATCTTTAATTTATTAGTTTTTTCCTGAGTTAAAAATTTATCTATGTGAAAAAAAATTATAAAAGAAAAAATACATTCATTAATATTAGATACATTCATTACATAAGACAACAAAAATATTTTTTTGTGTTGTCTTATATAAACTTAATTTACAAATAAAATATATCATTTGTTTGATAATCTATATTACAATTATTTAGAGTAATGGAACTTTAAAATTTTTCAAATTTCTGATGTAATATGAATAATGCTTTATAAAATTAACTTTTAATTTAAATTAATTTAATCTTAACGTAACTTTTAACTAGTTAGTTTTGTTGAAGTAATTTTTAACGTAACTAAATTAATTTTATACGCCGTTAATATTAACTTAATTTAGGTAAACAAAATATATTAACTTACTCAGCCTTGTGTATTTATATATTATATTATGCTAGATTATGCGTGATACACGTGATTCGCTATTTATATGAGATTCGCGAATAACAGATTCGTTAAATTCGCATTCAAGGTTTACTCCGTACCAGCGGAACGGTTTTTCGATGAAATCAAAAGCCGTGAATGCCGACGAATCAGTTAATTCGTGTTGGATCGCGTGTATGTAGAGCTGCATCATATATATGATGAAGCACGAATCGCGAACAATATAAAAAGTCCGTACTGGTGAACGACGAATTTCATTACGAATCACGTATCACGAATTACAAATTATGAGTGGCATATAGTCGATTTTATGTGTTACGTTTACGGAATTACTCATTTCATTTATTTGGATTGTTTGTTTAAATAGTTTAAATGAGAATTAGAGAAATAGAGATTTTTGCATATAAAATTCTATGAAGATTAAAATTTTCTGAGAAAACAATTCTTCAGGCAATGTAATAATTTTACTACATATCTATTTCACAGTCGCATAAAAAAATTAATGCGCGCATTAATTACTGTTTCAAATATTGATTATTTTGGACGAAACTGCAATTTGGATATACATCTTTATTTTGCAGATTAAAACATCAGTGCTACAACTCCGCTGCTGCGTGTCGTATCGGTGAGTCGAATTATCTTTTATTTTCGGTAATGAGACGAGAGATGCAAGTAACGATTACAAGTACCCGGTCTCAAACCGTACCTGTGCGCGCCATATACGTGGTTCGGATTGAATGAACGCGCAGGAAGCACGTGTGCGAGGTAGCGCTGCGAGGCTCGCTCGTTTTGCCAGGTAATCTTAGGGCGAGGCGCGCGGCCTTCGCGACCGCGCGGCCGGCATCGCAGGTGGTGAACCCGCGCGAAATTGAAATTGATTCCGCATCGGTAATAAGCGGCTCCCTGCGGTCCCGGGGTTCCACACACAGTGCCAAGAACAGCCCCCCGAGGTCGCCGACGAGATCGGCCCACACGTGTACACCGCATGGACGCGCGTAAACGATATGTGCACCTCTATGCAGGTGCACACATCGTTTGCGCGCGGTTAACGAGTCGATCGATACTTCTCTCTCACTCTCATTCCGTTATTTTCGCAACATTGCAGCCACATAGCTCTTTCAACGATTTTCGGACTCGTACGTCGAAATTGTATGTCCGCATAGTTGGAGGGAATTTCATCTCGTGGAACGTAGGCTGCAAATTATTCGCGGTAAAAAATATTATTTTCTCAGAAATTATTTTTATACCCGTTGCATATCTTCAAGCGGCTATATCTTCTGAAATAAATAGCGAAAATAAAAGAACGCGATTTTTAATAGGTATTACTGCAACGATGCAATCATATAAACGCTTACTTAAACAGTCGCAATAAAAAGCTTTTATTTTTAAGGATGGGAAAAGAATTAAATTAAAATGAAGTTATTAACTGTTGTATATTATGGTTAATTTTCTCTTTCTCTTTCGAAAATAGCATGGGTATTAGCTCATAAATTATTAACTCTCATGCACTAAAATTTTTACAACTATCTGAAAGATTGACTGGTTATGTTGCGTGAAGAAACTTGTATTTTCATGAATTTTCCTCGGTTGATCGGTTGCGTGAAATCGTATTCTCTGTGCGTTTCTATGCGTACCTCTCTCGTGTCCTCATGTGCAAGAGCGCACATAAAAGAGGAAATCACAAGGATTGAAGGGCGGGAGAGGGCTGTCTCGCGATTGCGTTCACGTAGCCGGATGTATTTCTCGTCGTAAACAGGGAGAGGGGGATTGTCGGTGATCGTCCTCTCGGCGAAGAGAGGATTTATCCTTCGTCGATTTACAATGCTTTATGGTGTCGGTCTCGCTGCCTCAACAAATAATTGCCAATTAAACGTCCCGCGCATCGATCGTCCTTGTTGCCAATTGCGAGAGAATAGTGGATATCCTTCTATCACGAGACCGCGGATTTCAATCCTTTTTTTTTGCCAGTCTTCGGTACATCCCATTGGTGGATGTCCTTTTCGCACATGAATGTGGAACGCGATATTCTCGAGCTTATTTTAATATTTAGATTTTCCACTTTATATTGATTATAATCTATTAATCGTAAAACCGTTGCTATATTACATAACAATTTTAATAATTAAATAATAATAAATTGAAGCTGTTTTATTTTTAACGCAAGTATAATAAAAAATAATACAAATAACATTCTTCTAAAAGTATGTCATCGGATTAATTTTTATCAACATAAAAGCAGCACTAATGAATTATAATTATTATAATTAAATTGTAAACGATGGAACATAATGTGATGAAGAATTAAACTATATTTTTATACAAATAACATTATATCTAAAAGTATGTCATCGGATTAATTTGAATTCATATAGGATTAGTATAGGAACTTTCTAAATGCGTCATAGATTAATCAATATTAGAATTTCCGATTAGTCTATGATGCAATTTCCGATTATTTTCTTTGTACATCGTTAGAGAATGTAAGATATAATTGACGTCTTTGCCAACAAAATAAATTTCGGAACAGTTTCATCACTCTCTTGCGACTGATATACAAGTCTGTTCCTTCTCTTTCTCGATGCGCTCGACGAGAAACGAAAACGCCCCCGTTTCATTGTCTATGCGCGCGGGTCGTTCGAATGGAATACAATACTTGGCCACTGCCTAACATGAATAAATGTATTTACGATTTGACGTAGGTGTGCCCGCATGCACCTACAAAAAATTCGAAACGAGCCTGCGGTCGAGGATTCCGCGGGTGGAACGGGGGAAGAGAGGTGATCCACCAAGTCGTCCGCCTTCCTCGATGGGAAGAGAGGACTTCGCAGGTGGAGAACGAGTTTCCCTCGGCCCGACAAAAAATCCGATATCGACAGCCTGATCTCTTTGATCCGACGAAATTGACTTTAATCGCTCGACGTTTGCTTCGCGATACATTGTTATCTCGAAACCTGCTAAATAGGCGTCTAATCGATTTTTCATTGTTGCTATTTTTTTTCTTCTCGAAACTCTCGTTCATTTTAGACTTCATCATATGTCCTGCAAAAACATTTGTTTCCTTGCTGTTCATTCTCCTTGATGAAGATCAGAACAGCTTTCCGTTTACGTTAAGAATTTCGTCTTTCTCTTCCAAGATTGAATAGTTTTCGTACGTTTCGATCGAGTGTTAATACGACGATTATAGTTTCTCGTACAGCGACTATAAATAAACTCGTCGACCTGGTCAATACCGCTCGTCTCTCTCAAATCAGAATTGTCTCCTCGATTAAACTTCAAAGCGCTTGCAAAATATACTCGTTTAATTAAATAAAATATATTGCACAATATTAAATATTGATATAAGAATTAACGATTTAATGTCAATGATAATAAAAATTTAATGTACTAATTATCGGATAGATTTATTATGTAATACATGATCGATAATTTCTCAAATAGTTTAACGATTCAGATTCTTTCTCGAACAGAGAAATTAGAGATAAAGCTCCATTTATATCATTTACAGTTCGCAAAAAAATTATATTTTTAATTTCAGAATTAATATTATGGAAAAAAATGAGATATATTTAATTGGAGGACGTGAATTTAAGTTTTATTAGAAATATACAAATATAATTATTAATCTACTTTTCTATACGCATGTTAAAAACACACAATTTGATTAGTAAAAATTAAATTAAATAAATAAAACAAATAATTTAAAAATAGGATATCCAACGCATCAATAGTAGGCGTAAATTGAAAATATTTTTAAAAAATAACGAGTAGAGAAACATGTTTTTGCTTTTCGGGAAGAATTCACGATTGCGCGAAGTCGCGGTGCGGCTGACGCCGCGGCTCTTCCTCTTCGTTCTTTCGCGGCGTGTCGAGCAAGGAGAAGACGCACCGAAAGTTTATGGCCGCGGAAAGGAAGTGAAGGAGATATATACACGCCACACCGTGAACGCGCGGGGACTTGCGACGTTGTGCATACGTATACACGCGCGCAGGAAGGGTGCGTACACGCATTCGCCAGGTAGATCGGCGAATAAATATAACGCCGCGGCGTGGGCGGCTATTGTTCGCACGCATAAAGTTGAAACGCGCGAGAAACCGATCGTAAATCGAAGATTTCGAAGTTAATGGTCAACCGAGACGCGCGCGAGCTCTTTTCATCCGTGGGAAGATCCATGGCGGTGTTAGAGCGCTGCTCTCGAGCATTATTGTGCACCCTGTTACAATTGTCATTGCGACTGTTCCACTTGCATCGCAAGCAGAACTCTTGTTGTAAAAGTGTTTTATTTTAAAAACTTGATATATACCTTGCCACGTTTTATATTATTATTATAGTCTATTTATTACTTTGTAGCAGGGTTGTGCGTTTATGCGTAAAATATAAATAGTCTAGATTACGCGTAAACAATGTAAACTATGTAGACTACGTAAATTATGTATAAAATGTCATCTATATAATCTATAAATCATAGAAGATTTGAATCTGATAATATAATGAAAATTTGATGTATCATTTTCATTTTTCAACTTTTTAATTTTTAATATTAATTTTTCTTTTATATATTTTTATTAATAATACATTAAAATCAGATATATTAACAATTTTAAAATTTAATTATTTTTTTCTGTATTGTGCTCTGTATTATCCAATTTACAATAGTTTACATATTTTACATGTTTGTATTGTTTACGTAAAAAACTCATGTAGACATAATCTTGAAATATACAGCATAACGCTGTTTTATAATCATTTAGAAAACGAGAAGCTTTTATATTAAATTATTTAAAATAATCTTATATAAAAGTCTCGAGCAAATAAAACTTTAACAAAATCTTAAAATTATTATAAATCATAGAAGATTTGAATCTGATAATATATTGAAAATTTGATATATCATTTTCATTTTTCAACTTTTTAATTTTTAATATTAATTTTTCTTTTATATATTTTTATTAATAATACATTAAAATCAGATATATTAACAATTTTAATATTATTGAAATTCTTATACCTTGTAGGATAAGTGTAATATTTCATGTAATTAAATAAATCTCTATTTTTACATGTACACTGAGAAAAAAGTTAATTCGACTAATTTTTTCAATTTGATTAAATTTCTTCAGTTCAAGTAATATTTATGTATTTAAATGTAAACGCTTAAACTGAAGTTCAAGTATTTTATGTGTTTAAATTAAATACATAAATAGTTGAACTGAAGAAATTTAATCATGTTGAAAAATTTAGTCAAGTTAACATCTTTTCTCTCACTGTATAGCAATTAAGGATTTCAATTATCGCGAATGTTGTGATTGCTGTTTATTCACTTTCGCACATAAGTATATTTTTATTCAGAAATAGATTTATTTTATAAATTCAGCGCTTCAGAATCGAATAGCGAGATAGGACTTCCATGAACGGCTATCACATGCGCGAGTCTCTTCTCGTGCGTTCGCTACGTGGGTAGTAAATCCGTCGCGGTTTTTCCTTTCTTCTCGTTGGCGGCTTAGGAGAAATCACTTGCAAAAAGCAGGCACGATTGAACGCGAAAGCGTTTAGGGCTATTGATAGAGCGGCCGATGTTTTACAGATTGGCCAAGTCCTAGCCATTTCAGGCATTCACGTTTCTCTCGCTACGAACATGCTGTCCGTGTCTGGACAAAATCAGCATCGGCCATGCGTGCGAACCAAAGACATTCTGCTAGTGCTCAATAAATGTCGCGGAGTTTGACACACTCCTAATGGGATAGCAGATAATAGCGAGGAAGTACTAAGATAATGTACATGTTAATAGGCTACGTAGAGCCTAGCAATAAATTGGATTCTGGGAGGAGATGTACCGCGATTTTTTTCTGGGCGGTTATATACAAGTATATTCCTATTTTCGCGATTTAACAAAAACGGTCATAATAAGATGTACTCCCGGTCTGTCGATTTCGCCATTGCAATGCCTCGACAATCTGTCTCTAGATGAAGAGCAACGGCGGATAGAAGAAACGCGGAGAAACAGGCAGCTCTTTTAGAGCTAACGACCGATGGCTCTACATTATTTATACCCTGCCGGCAATTCAACTCGAGTTGCCACTACGAATCGGGAAAACGAAACGATTGTTTTATTACTCGTCGTACTCACGTCGGAATGACTCTTCCACGGCGGATAGAATTGCAGTTTATTGGTCGTCGGGATGTACTATTTACGAACGCATCTTCTTATCCCGTACGTCTGTCAATGAGCCTCTTGTAATGTAAATGTACGTCAATAACGCTTGTAAATTACTATGCAGATGAGATCAGAAATAGATACCGGATCTGGTCGTTTAAATCATTTTTTGAATTTCTTCCCCACGAGATAAGAGTGTTGAAAAATATTTTATTGCAAACTTGAGAAAAATTAATAAACTACAGAAAAAGAGAGGAAGATAAAAGTTAGAGAATTAATTGCAATTCAGTGAAATATGCATATATTTACATTATTATGAATATACTTATAAAAAGGATAGTCTGAAGAATGAATTTATAATACTATCTATTGACAAATTATTAGGTATAAATAAATTATATTCAGTATATAAATTCCGATATGAGTTTCGACGTTACTTCATTTTATAGATTGTTTTTCAAATACGCGAAGGAATCGTGCAGCTTTTAATACTGACCTAAATTCCATAATTGATATGTTGCATCCGGGTGATGAGCTCGGATTTTCAAATAGACAGTGGAACGACACGAAGCAAATCTATATCACGTCTGACCTCTCCTAATGATTCAGTTATTTATCAGCCGAAATTTCTAGACTTTGCGCGCAGGTGCACTCACCCTCCGTGGATGTCAATCCACGTTAACCAAATTGAACGCGCCGGATATATTATTGAATGTAGCCGTGCACACAGATTGTAGCCCAAATTACGCCGTTTACGTGTGAAATTCACATGAAGGTATTTCCGGATAAGGTAAAATAATATTTGATCTCGGCTGGCGACCCGGTTTATACCATTCCATAATGGATGAAGCGAGCATGTAGATTTATCCACAAGCGTACAATTCTAAAGTTAAAAGTCGTTTAAAAGTACGTTTTTTAAACACCGATATATATTCCCGATGTGTCTTACTGAGTAATTAAAGTTTTATATCATAAAAGACTTATGTCCATTTCCACCAATGTAGATTAACTTTCATGTCGGTTTAACTTACTCTTTGTCTTTTTCTGGTTCCAAAAATTTGAAAAAGATGAAGAATAAGTTAAATTGAGATCAAAGTTGATTTACATTGATGGAAATGGACATTAATGTGGTATGTAGAACAATATGACTTCCGTAAAAGACGAATTTAATTTTTTCTATATAGAGGAAATATTTGCACTTTTCAATTAATTTGATTCGCAGTATAAATCAAACTGATAGCTAATTATTAAGCGATATAATAATATTACATCGTGACGTTGCAGAAATGATTAATCCAAACCATATGTTTGAACTGTAACGAGCCGTTACAAATTATTTTACAATTTGTCTTGAATTTATCTCGATTCGTTCTGCAAAACATGTAGATATCGTGTTGAAATTGAAAAATGAGAAGGCGCTCGATTGTCATTGGCATCCGAGCGATGGAAGAATACGAACACGTTGCATGGGAAAAGAAAAAAGAAGCAGACGAGAGAGAGAAAGAGAGAGA
>QKQZ01016132.1:0-14286 GCA_003595255.1 Solenopsis fugax | reverse complement strand
TATTTAATTGATACTATTTCACTATACATTTGGTAGTTATAACCAGACTTTTTATTCAGTGTATATTCCGTCAAAATTTCTGAAGTGCAAAGATGCTCCCACGATTACTTGCATGACAGATTAATTGTTCCGATGTCCATAACGCCAATTACAATGTAATTCGACGTGCGTCAGATGTCATTTGCGCTGAATCGCCTTAATTTTCCGACCGTTCGCCGACGTACAGCGTCGATGTTTCGCACGTGAAGGGACGCAGCTGATTCAATTCGAAACACTCGCCTGGTCATTTGATACGGATTCATTTGCATCCGTGGAACCGCCTCACGAGATCACGCGTGTTCTCCTCTACATGGCTGTGCGTCGAATGGTCGCCAAATTACTCCAAATAGGAAATATAAGGCACATACGTGTATAGAAAAAAACAAATCCAACAAATGATTAAAATTCAACAGGCACTTTACAGAGATTTGAAATCACGAGAGATAGATATTACCTCTCGACATATGTAATCGATACATATCTGACAAGCGGGCCGCGCCGATGCTGTTCGATACAGGCGAGGGAGAAATCTCGTGCTGGCGCCTACTCGTAATATCCATCGTGCCGGGAACGATTTTTCGCGTGCTGACATAAAACGGCATCGCGCGACGTATAAAACTAAAAGGAAAAGGAGGAGGGGGAAAAAAACGTGAAAAAATATGTGCGTATCGGGGCGGCAAAACAAAGGAAAGCTTATCCGAGCCGACAATTCAGACTTCGGCTCTTGTTTTCATTTCCCATTTCTCGCTACTGCTCGACGATGCAGGAAATCGGTCGTCGTGTACATATTCGTTCGTCTGCGAAAATATAAAAACACCGCGGAACGGCTGCGAGAATGTCGAAGCGAGTGCCATTGACATAAAAGTTGCCGAGGGCAACTTCATGCGGGAAATTTAATTAGGAGATTGATTTAAGATTGTTCCGCCGAGTGTCGCTTCCTCAACTTTACAGAGCGTACATCTGACCCACATGAGTGCGTACCTTAACGCACGTGTAATATTTTAAAAAGACGCAAAAGTGTACGTGTAATTATATTTCCTTGAAAATGTACCTGCGTTCTCAAGAGGCTCTAAGTGCAATTTGTATCTCAGGGGCAACAAGAGATCTTTACTTTATGCTTTTCCACTGCATTGTTATTTTACTGCTTCTGATTGTATCTTGATTTGTCGTTACTTTAGGAAGTAGTATAGAGAATACTGTAGCGAAGAGTTTACTTAAGTATACTTTACGCTTTCTGCCCCTGAGAACGTCGGAATGAATAAATATCGATCCCTACTCTACGCAGCCATGTGTTCCTTGGCTATCTCACCGAATCCAATTCCGGAGTGGCATTTAGAAGGGTCGGGATATACTGTCCATATTCCAGTGCGAAGGGAAATCACTTTCTGTCACCGTGTGCCACGTGCATGGTAATATCGCCGGAACATTTCTTTAAACGAGCCGAAAGTTCCGTCGAGGGGCATAGGTGGGAAAAATAAAGTTCCGGGTACGAAAGAGAGATGTTTCGCGCACCTGGCAACCGCATATTCTGGAGAGTATATCAGCGACAAGAGTCGCGAAGGTAAACCTTCATATGTATGAAAAGTGTGCAGCCAGTGTGCCAACAGCCATATCTTTAACCGGTGACTGAAAGCTCTGGGGACATAGTAGACGAATTTTAGAGATTAAGCTCTCAGAGAAGTAAATAAATAAAAAGCACAGGGTTAATACAATGACACGATCTAACGACGAAGGAAGGATAACAGGGAAAAATAATGGGCATATAAACTGTAAATATTAAATTAACAAAGTTTTTTTTTTTAAGAAAAACAATTTTATTTCACACATTATTACCACAATAAATGACTTTTACATATTTTTCGCTTTTGTGTCCTCTCCGTCAGATGGGAAATAGGCTATTTTCAGTATCGATCGAATCTTTTTCGGGCCAGATATCTGATTGGCCTGTTGAACCATTATGCATTTACGAGGCGGTTTGGTCGAAGGGGATAAAATTCGTAATCGTCTCTATCGTCGAACGAATCTTGAAGAAAGAAAAGAATGTCCAATGACGTCCGAACGTTCGTACTGTAACCCACAAAAATGGCTTGCATCTTCTTTCGCAGAGGTCTTCAGAGGAAAGGCCTTATTTTATCTTCTTTTGTGGCGGATTTCAATTGGCAAAACCATTGCCGCAAGGGACTTCCTTCTTCCGGCGATATCGCGGAGGTAAGATGGACCGAAGCAGAATGAGGTAAATTAGGTCACTTTATTAAAAGAGCGATAAAAATCTGACTTTCTCGAATCAGTGCATCTAGAATCAGCCGGTTGTACCATATCTTTCGCGTATTATCACGAAAGAATACAGCTGATCGCACAATTATCCAATCATTAATGAAGCTGACAGTAACACATGAAGAATTATAAAATATAAAAAAAAGCAATAAAAATATATAAATTATTACGTAGAGAAATAAAATACTTAACAAAGTAAAAATTGTGTTATTTGAAAAATAATTTGCATCTGAGAAAAGTAGCATTTAAAATCTAGTAATTCGATGAAATTAATCATCATTGCGTGAGAAGAATAAATAATCGTAAATTATTGTTTTACTCGAAGTTCATGTTCATCAAAAAACGCTGCGGGCAAAGCGGCTATTCGTCATAAAGGCGTGGGAATTTTATTTTCGTCATTCCTTAGAACGCATCGTCGCCGATACGAACGAACGCCGGAACTCCCGATCGACTTTTTCGCACCAGACCCCAATCCATCGCAATCGGGCTCGTTTATCACGCGGGCGAAAGATCTACTGGCTGCCGGCGAACAATCGGAAAATTTGTCGGGTCATTAGCATTCGCGATCGGGTCTCGAACGCGACAGCAATCCGTTGCGCCGAGCACTACCAGCCATTCCATCCGCCATGCCGTCTGCTGTCCGCACCATGTGATTAATGGCCCAAGTCGATAGTCAATTCATTCCACTCATTTTCCTCCAGGAAAATCGCCCACGCTCTCGAGTTATTGATATTCAACGAGAAAACAATTCAATCGCCTCAAATCCGCCTCCATATCGGTGTGACGTGTGGACGTTCATTTCGATATTATGAAAATTGTCGATTGTTATATTGTAATCTCTGCATATATGTATATATAACAGTTTGTGGCATTATGTTGACATTTCTCGTGAGGATGATCAAATGTCATTGAGATAGAACGGTGTCACTTTTTTTTTTTACAACGCCTGTCTGACATTTTACGGTTTAGTACTGCTTAGCCTTTTTCACATCCTCCTTCAATTACGAGATTAGAATCGCGTTTTAAATAAATGATTCGTTTGATACATGGGACGATAAATGTTACTACTTTCTCCGTAATAATTACTATTCGTGGGCCGACAGTGCTCGACATGGTTCAGCATGGAAAATAGGATGTTTCTGGGTCACCAAAGGTCCTGAGAATAAAGGGCGACGCCAACTGCGTTTATCCCGCCTTTCACAGAATAATTGCAGTCGTAGCACCAGATAAGACTAGGATGCATTCTCGATTCTTCCGGGGAGGTCGGTAAAAAAAGAGCGGAATTAAAGTGAGCCTGGATCTGCAAGTGGCATTGATTTATAGCGCTGTTATTATGCGGTATACTCTCAAATTATCAATATCCAGTCAAAAAGTTTGGCAACGTTGCCGACTATAAATTTCTATCCGAGATTTTATTGAACGCGTCGTAAAACGCGAAAATATTCTCGTCAATTCGAAAACTTTAGAAATAATTGAATTATTATTTATTTAGTCTAATTATCGCAGTCTAATTATTTTGAAAAATTTTATGAGGTTGATTTAAAGAAAAAAGTTACTTTTTAACATCTACACAGAAAAAAATTAGTATCAAATCAACAATTCATTGTTTCATATATAAGCAAGAATATAAAATCTCCCTGGAAGTCTTTATAATCTCAAAGAGACATAATTTGCTAACATAAAGAAATTTTGTTTCTTCATGTAAGCAAATTATGTCTGATCAAGATTATCAAATTCTTTCAAGATTTTATATTTTTGCTTATATATGAAACAATGAATTGTTGATTTGATAGTCATTTTTTTCTGTGTATTTTTAATTTATCTTTTAAAACCTGTTTTTAAGTTACCTTTTAATATTTAACTTATTACTTTTTAAATAGTAAGATATTTTTACTTCCAATATACTCGTGATATCTTCCTTAATTGCTATTCCCCGATTTAGACGAAATTCCGCGCAACGGGCAAATGGTTCTTCTTTTCGCGAAGATGGAGAAAGCTCCTTGGCTGATAGTCCGGCCGAATAAACGCGAATTTACAGCTCGTATATAAACGCCCTAAATTGGACGATTTATCGGCGTTGGGACCAAAGGCGTGCAAGAAACTCGTTAAGGAGGAGTAGCTTTTAACGACGGATTTGGCCGTTACAACGAGGCGGGGACTTCAACAAGGCATACCGGCATACCGGCGATTCGAAATGGCTGTCGTAATATTGCGCATTTTTGCCTAAGCACGTCACGCGCAAATTGTAAACAATATCTCATAATTAATTACTCGCAAGTCGGCTTATAGGAGGCTCGCTAAGAGGAGTTCAGCGATCGCGCGTAAACTCGCGAAGATGCACGGAGGGAAATAATTAATCGCCCATTAACGTCGTCGAGCGTAATTATTGCTGCCGAGGATCGTGCGAAACGGAACTGCATCCAGCTGTGAGATAACCGATCTCCGTTTCCGCTTATACAACGAGACCCATGCGGATACCGATGATTTATGGCGAACGGAGACGTCGCATTGTGCGCCCCCCCCCCCCTTAAATCTGCCGCTAACAAGGGGCAAATCTTCTTTCTTCGGGGTAGTTTTTCCACCGGGATGCTTAGCAAACGTCAAGAAGCAGTATTGTTCTCTTCTAATGAAATGATCGTACACAGAAAAAAATGCAGTATTAATCAAGAATTCATTGTTTTAAAATCTTCTTGGAAAAATTTATAATCTTAAATAGACATAATTTGTTTTCATAGAGAGAAAATATTTCTCCATGTAAGCAAATTATGTCTGTTTAAGATTATAAATTCTTTCAAGATTTCATATTCTTGCTTATATATGAAACAATGAATTCTTGAATTAATACTAAATTTTTTTTCTGTGTATCAAATTAAAATTATTTCAATAATTTGAGACTGTTCTTCATTTCTCTTAGCTTATATCACAGTTAAATTTATATTCACTGAATAACATAGATGTGTCGCTTACATAGAAACTGTAAATTATCTAAAAGTTAACGGAAGTCACTCTGTAGCAGTATGTTTTACGGATAGTGAAAGCGTCATCGAAAATCACTTTGGACGTTTCGAAAATTTAGTTCACGCTCGAATATCACGCGATCCGTAGGAGAGATTTAGGTGAGATAAGCGAAAGAACACGACAGCTCGAGAGTGAAATGCCAAGTGAATAGGCAACTTCTCGGATAGAGGCTTTGATGTCTGCCTTGGGGGTGTTTCCGAATGCATCCCTGCGTGTCGCTGAATCGACGAGGGCTTTCCGTCTAGTTATACTCGACAAAGTAATTCGGGCGACGTATATCGTGGAAAGAGCGAACCGTTACTGCCTATTTTGCCGGTTGAGAGAATCTTCGATACTTCCCGGATTTAATTAAAACAACGGCAGAATGGCTCCGTCATCCCAAGCAAGCGCATTCTAAGCTCGCGACACACGACGTCGACAGCTTACGAAAACTCAGCTGTAAGCGAAACTTGAAATTTCGAGGCCAGTTTGAAGACTTGACGTCGTTTAATGTACTGCGACATTGCTGTTAATTGAAATCTTTGTAGCTCGCTTTGTTTCCCGAGAGAGCATTACGTTTAATCGGTGATAAAATTAGATTATCGAAGAAGAGAGGAGACAGTGTGTCTCAATCGGAAAGGAGAAAACAGAGGACAAGCTTTTTGTGAGACATACGTTTTCCGTGATTCACGTACGCATACACTGAATAGTACACAGTACACACATAGTTCTTTTTATGGTACAACGACATACCAAGCTGAGTAAATTCTCTCGCAGATGAAATATTTGACTTTCTTCGCCGTGAAAACATTACATAAATTTCTTTTTCTTCTGAAGTAAATAACTTAGCAAATATGCGAATCGAAGCGCGCTGAAAGTCCAAGTTTCGCTGGAAACTCGAGGTTCCACGATCTAGATGCGCGCTCTAGATATCCGAATACCGTCGACCGACTAACGAAGGAAGCTATTAGTGAAATATGTCTTCTCGGCAACCGATATTGCGGAGTGTACTGAGGATAGATGTAGAAAGAGAACGACTAATGCGCTCGAAACGTACCTACAAATGTGCAACTAATTAAACATTTGGTACCAACCTTGAAACAATGATTAAACGAGGCCAGTCACTCGGAATATCTAATTTACAGCTGCACGAATAGCAGCACACATATAACAATCGCTGCATTTAAAAAATTGATAAAATAATAATAAATGTTAAAATAAACTTTCTCATAATTAGCTTAAAAAAAAAAGATTTATAAAATTCTTAAATTTTCATCTCAAAATTAAAAATTTTAGTAATTTAATCGAAGATAGAATTAGTTCATAATTCATAAAGATCAAAGCGCAAAAAATAAAACAGATGATTCATTAAATTGTGTCGTGTTGTGCCAACGTAAATTCCAAGTAATAAAATTAAAAATTTTAGTAATTTAATCGAAGATAGAACTAGTTCATAATACATAAAGATCAAAGCGCAAAAAATAAAACGAATGATTCATTAAATTGTGTCGCGTTGTGCCAACGTAAATTCCAAGTAATAATCATCACAATTTATAACTACGTTTAATCACGTTTGCCCGCACGAGCAAACGACGTAATCGAATTAATGATGGAGAAACGATTCACTGCCGAACTTGAACGCGACGCGTCGACGTTTATGCGAAATACAGGCAATAATATGACGCGACGTGAATTAGATTGATAGCTTCGGGACTTTCGATTCAATTGGGATGACGTTCGTCTCGGAAGAATTCCGGTGATGTTGATTAAAGTTATCGAAAATATATCTTTCTCGCCCTCGAAGAGTGCGCGAACATTCGTTCCAACTTCACGACAGAGTTTCAAAGTGCGTTTTCCGAACAATGAACAAAGTCTTTCGTGGCGACAGGAAAAGCGATAGGAAGAAAAACGACGTAGAAAAAGTGTCAAATGGGAAAAACAGGAATTGACCGTGAGCAGTGATCTCGTTGGAATCGAGTTCTTTAAATTAATTGCGTGTTCTTATAGCCAGCCACGATGATAATATGCGTTTACTTAACTTCGTATCGCGAGCTCTTTTAAGTTCTTTTAAAGCGCGGTAAAAAGGAGATAAGTCCAAAAATATCGATGTGAATGCGATCTCCGATAGTGGTTTCTTTTCCTTCCCAAAGATTAAATACAGTTAAATTTTCTTTCGGAGAGAATCGCATTCTCGTTTCTTAGCAATGTAGAATCATAAATTAAGGTTCAATTATGTAAATGGCCTTTCCATCATAAATACCTGACGCCACAGAAGAAAGATAAGATGCTTCCATCAACTTCGGCGAATACTCACCTGAAAAAGAACAAGAAAAATAACATTTTAGAAATTTCTTCCGAATTAATTTACGGATGAATTTTATGCAAAAAGATTATTATATGATCACCTGAGAAAGCTATTCTTATTCGACTCCATTGCCATATGCTTAATTTTATCTTAAGATATTTCATTTCAGCTTTAATTTTATCAATAGATTTAATATTAGATTTAATATAAACATAAAAGCCTAGACATTAAAATCTAAAATCTCAATCTCTTGAGAGGATCTATAATTCGTATCAAAAATTTCAGAACAAATTTCTATTTATAATTTTATATACCGTGTATTTTGATTCTTAAAATTTCGTGTGTTACATAACATATAAAATTATAAATATAATTCTACTGAATTCTTATGTAAATTATAGACCGTCTAATGTGAGCTTTAAAGAATTGACGAATCTGTAGTTGTGCGTGCGTAAAAAGACGACCGTTAAGTTCTTTAAAATATTTTGTACAACCAACAGGACGCGTGATAAAATACTTGGTATCGCGAGCAAACTCGAGGGGTATTTTCGGGGAGCGTGGCGAATTGGCACACTGCGAGATAGCTTTGGTACTTTCAGGCCTTGAGTACATTCGATGCAGTTGCAAAAGTCTCAGGAAAAGAAGTTCCGATTGCGAGAAAAGGTGCCGTTCAGCTGCCAGCTCAGCAATTCGGGCATCCTCGAGAATATCAACGTATTGCCTCTTATCAGTGATCTTGGCGAGAACGATCTGCCGCGATCGGAATGCTCATGTCAATAGCATATGTATACCTATATTCAATCTAGGTGACGCTTAATTATGCAGCGTATCGATTCCTATATAAAATTCTATATAAATCTGATAAATTCTATAAAATAGATTTGATTAAAACATAATAAAATGTTTGACGCTTCTATTGTCGAATTTACTAATGAAATAATTTACCTATTTAAGCTACTTAACTATTTTAGTTGCATTTAAATTGTGTACACTAAGAAAAAAAATTTGTTGAAAAATTAAAATTTTTAGTTCGATATATGCAACGAAATATTGAGTTGGTTTAATTAAGTCTTGGTTAAAAAATTTGAATGTTTGACATGAATGAACTATAAAGGTATAGCAATTAAATAACTATTCATTAATCCAATGTACAGTTGATCATATTGGACTAAATATTTCATTTTAATAAATTTTTTTTGTCAGTGTAATATCAAGAAGAAGAAAAAGATAAGAGAATATTAATTTCAAATCAATTTTTTTTCAAAACATTGATTAAAAATTTATCCAAGAATCTATGACTGGAGAATGACGTGATAAGAATAGAACACGTTTTACAAGAGTAAAAATAAGAAGATATAAAAAAATATTCAAGGAATATTCATTGAAGAAAAGAATACTTGTGTCAACTACAGGGACGATCGAAATCTCAAGATAGAAAAGAGACCGATGAAAGAATCCCTCTCGTAATCGATCGCGGATTGTTTATCTAGGAATAAGGCGGCGCGGTCGCATTTTCAATCTTGTTACTTCTCTTTTGAAGTAGAGTTTTCTTTTTCCATAAAGCGTGGAAATGTTACGTAGTACAGAGACAAACGAGTTCGGTGCATTGCGCATGGAGCTTCGCGTATGGAGACACGAAATATGTAGCTAGTATCATCGTCTAAAGGATTCCCAAGACTTCTCTTCTCAAGTTCCGCTTTTTTTGCAGCGTGTGAGATAAAAAATGCATGTACGACTGAATACTAAAATGTTTCTCGATTTTTTTCAGTCCAATGTGTTGAGTTAAAAAATAAAAGAGAAATAAAAATACACGGAAGTATATTGTTAGCCACCGAACAACAGAAAACTCGATTTTTTCTGTAATATATACAATATGTGAATAGTTAACTTAAAATTCCATCGAGTTATCAATGTCCTTCAAAATCTCCAAATTTTTTATTTGTGTGATAAAGCGAAAAATTGAAATATTTTCTAGATTATAAAAATTATGAGTTTACATTTTATCCTTAAATTCTCAATGACATCCTTGCATGACCTGTAAGGCGACAGCGCTTGAATGAGTTAAACGCGGTTAATAACGCTTTCTCTGTTATCACGCGGTCTTCGCTTTCGGCCGAATTATCTATGATCTCTCAGTTCACTTCCGTCATCGAGGTGCTCTCTGCAACTTCGTGAACTCGATTCCTCAAAGAGCCACGATCAAGACAAACTCCCGCAATCCCTGAGAGTATTTCCCAAACGCGGGGATCCCATCGAAAACTTTCGCTATTATCGAGCACTCGCAGGAGATTATCATTGAACATTTTGATACATTATTTTTTCCATAAAAATAGAAAAAAGATATTTTTCAAGGTTCTGTTTGTTGTTAATTCTTTATAGTATGTTCATAAAAATATTTATGACTAAGAATGACAGAAGAGTTTCGAACCATTTTAAAATCTGGTACAACATGAGCATTTTTAAATAGACAAGCATTGAATAATTTTTATGAAACTACAAAAGTAAAATTTTCTTTTAATTTCAATTTAATTTCCATTCAGAAGTAACTTGCGTCATGATGCAATTAGATTCTTGCGCTTCGGCGTAACTAGAAACATATTTCACAGCATATCTTCTCGTATTCTTCGCACATTCAAATTCGCATAAAAGCTGCACGAAAGAGGCGCATCAGAATAGCTCATTACATTGATTATTCTTTACTTGTTAATTTCCATCCCAAAAATTAGGATTAAACTCCTATGAAAGGAGTTTAATCCTAATTTTTACCGTTTCCAAAGTAACCGGTATACATTATTTACCAGTAAAAGTTGATCAGAGGGATTCTGACTGGGATCAGTCTTGTATTTTATTTGTAGTGCCGTACGAATTACTTGATGATTGAACTCGCGTCGACATGCGAGAGACACACGAATATCTTACAATCCCGCGGGATAGGCCGATGGGTCTGGTCGAAGCCGTGAAAAATTCAGTGTACATGCGAGCTACAGGGGATGGTACCTTCGTCGCCAGAAGTTGAGGAGTTGTCCTCGGGTTCGGACGACGACCCTGAGGATCGTCGGTCGAATCTCGAGTCCAGTCCGCATTCGCTGCCGGCACTTCCTCCGACTCCTCCTCCTCTTCCTCGGTGGTCCTCGTGTTGACGTGTTGCCCCTTTCTCGGGGGATACCGATCGGGACTCCCTGGACTCGGCGGCACTGCACGTGCCGCCACGTCGTCCCTCTCTTGCTTCGAGTCCGGGCAATCGTTTGCTGAAGTCAGTGGGCATCGCCGGTCGCTTTCTGGGAGTACGTTTATGTTTACGTCACAATTTACGCATAAAGGGAGAATTTTTTCCAAATTTTTCGCAAGACTCGATCGGTATCACGAGAACCGCGAATGAGTTTGATCCGAGAGACGCGTCGTCATATCTCGTTAATGCTCGTTTAATTAATAAAATCATTCATTTATTCTGTATAATGTAATTTTTTTAATCTGCTTTCTTTGATTACTTCATGCCGCAATAATACGTCAAAATAAATACAAGCTATGTAAACTATCGGTTCAATAGCGATAATCGCGAGATTGAATACAAACGGCTCGTTTAGCACGTTTAGTCGGATTCAATCAAACAAGTGAGCGCGAACAAACATAAAAAAAAACCAACTTGTTTCAATAAGTGCGAATGGCGCAGCCGTGTATTGAAAATCGAGATATTACGCGTTGCTGATTTTATTCGATGACAGCACATTGAAGCTAATCTCGGGGTATATGAAATGGAAGCGCGAGCGTACCAGACTGCACTCTGAGCGTCGCGGGATGATGCATGTGATCGATTAATTTTCTCGAATGACAACGTCAAACCATTTTAATGAATCGATAAATTCAATGTGAGCATCGACCATCGCGACGCGAAAATGTTCGACATTATTGTTTCGCGAGAATGACAATCACACGACTTTCTGCTTATCATGTTTTTGTTAATTAATCTGATGTTATAAATTGATACTGCACAAGAACTGACTAGTATGAAAAGAACTATAAATAGTAATAGTAATTTCGAATAACTAAAATATTTTTGTATATCTAATATTTGTAAAGCGTTCACTGAGAAAAAAGACTGGTTATGATTGCCAAATGTATGATTGCTAAATATTTAGTAACTTATACCAGATTTGATAATACTTACTAAACATTTAGAAAAATAAAATTATTTTTTGTTATATTGACAAAATATTTAATTGATACTATTTCACTATACATTTAGTAGTTATAATCAGACTTTTTTTTCAGTGTACAATCAAAAAAATCATAAATTACAGTTGCAATCTCTAATCTTCACTCGTGTAACAAAAACTCGCAGAGTGAAGAGTTGAAACCATAGAAATTCAGACGACTAGTTCTATAGGAGTCAATAAATGAACTGTCCCGGAGGACTATTTGCTTGTAGAAAAACTACGAGTCTTTTTCTCCATCATAGCTCGAATTCTTGATAAAGAAATCGACGGTCAATGCTCGATCTGTCCCCGAAGAATACTAAGAGTAATGAACTAATGTCAGTCGCGCACCGGACGTAAACGTACTCCCTGAAGTCGTTCGGACGATCGGTTGAGGCCGATCTTTCTGAGGCCGAATCTCTGGGCTCGCCACCGGCGTTTCCGGTCGGCGAGGCTCGCCTTCCGGTGGTGGTCCCTGAATGATGGTGGTGGTGGTGGTGATGGTCTCTGGCTCCCTCGTGGCTGACATCACGGACATTTGCCAGGTCAGCGTTGGCAGCAGTCTTTGCCTCCTTGGCGGGTGATGGCGGCGGAGACGTTGGTGGCGATGGTGATGGACTTCCTGCACGAGCAGAGTAACACACTGCTGCCTTCCGCAGGGTCTCCCTGCACAGCTCGGAGAACATACTGTCTCCCCCATGGCCGGGGCCCCACCGGACCAGCCCGCTTTTTTCGCCTCCTGCTCGCTCTTCGTGATCCTTTTTTTCGTTGTCCACGAAACAGTCACGAATCTTGTTTGCCGTTCATCATCGTCTGTTTCCTTTCCCGGAACCGTTAGCACGGCAATTTCATCACGACAATTGACACTACATCGCGTTTCCCAAGCGAGAAACCGATCGCATTCCGCTTGTTCAGATTCGATTCAGGAATAGAGAAATAGGCGAATACCTAAGAAGGAGTGATGGGTAAGGTTACACCGGCTCAGTTCGTCGGCCTTTGCGTCGTAGAAGTTGGCTCGTGTTTCGTAGTCATCGTTTAGCGATATTAAGGGAGAAATCGACACTAAAAATCGTTCGAAACCTTCGCTGTTCCTGCAACGGACTCTTTGGCAAGTCAAAATTACGTTGTAATAGAGTATATCTCAAGTTTCCTCTCATTTTTTCTGTCTAATATGCATTTACCTTTCCTTTTAAATATTTTATTATGATTTTATAAATGTTTATTACGTTAGTCTACACAGAAAAAAATGACTATCAAATCAACAATTCATTGTTTCATATATATAAGCAAGAATATAAAATCTTCTTGGAAGAATTTGATAATCTTGATCAGACATAATTTGCTTACATGAAGAAACAAAATTTCTTTATGTAAGCAAATTATGTCTCTTTGAGATTATAAATACTTTCAAGGAGATTTTATATTCTTGCTTATATATGAAACAATGATTTGATATTAATTTTTTTCCTGTGTATAAAAAAAAAAGATATGGACTAATCCTAGAAACGACAAGAGAAATCTCTGCGAATCACTAACAATAAGACACATGACTCGAGCGTAAGCACATTAGTAACGTGAGAACGTTACTATGGTGATCGAGAACTTGCGACGGGCATCCCAAAGCATGGTAGGCACGCCGCCGCGGGCAGATGACACGGATGCATCCGACAATGCGAAAGTGCACGGTGTTCATTAGCGTAGGGTGCGCGACACGGCGTGTAGTCGGTCACGGTTCGTAACAAAAATGTTGTCTGGCTGGTTGCCAGCCGTTTGCAAAATTTACGGCCGCGATACTCCCTGCAACGAGAAATGTCTCAAAGCGGAATTCCGTGACGTACACGTTAGAAGGGCCAGGGGGCGGGTGAAGCACCGCGGTAATATCGATTTGCATTACGCTAAAATTACGCCGCATGCTGTTAATTTAGCTCTCGTCGCGCGTGGGCATGCGAAGTATTTCCACCGCAAACGCGGGGATGAATACGCGGGCTCCGTCATACGATTTGTGTCGCGTATTCCACCCCCGTCTGTCACGTCACTTATTGAAAATTATCAAAGCGAGTTTAACGACTCTGTTCCGTGTGCTCTCATTAAATAGGCTATTTGTGGGACTCCCGCACTAACAATGCTTGACCGATTAATAACTAACGATCGTTAATGCGATATCAAATAATTAGATCAATGCTAAATTTAGCGTAAATGGAACGAAGATACGAAGATTCGCGATAATATAATCTATATAACTTTTTAAAATATATTTATTATAAACCAGGTCAATCGACGAAAGGATCGCCGATAAAGATTGTGCACATTGAGAGAAATGTTTTGTAAAATCAACCAAAGTTTGGTTGGTGATCAAATGAATTTTATAGTGATAGTTACTAAATATATAGTTGTTTTGATCAAACAATTGTAGCCCCAAATAATTATTTTCATACAACAAATTACAAAAAGTTTTGTTAAATGTAACTAAGTTTTTGG
>QKQZ01016122.1:0-17479 GCA_003595255.1 Solenopsis fugax | reverse complement strand
ATTAATGTCAAATTAAAGTTTTCAGAACTTAACAAAACTTCAATTTCATAAAATAAAAATGAAAAATGTATAATGTTGAAAATTTGAAGGAAAAATTGATTCTTAATTAAATTTGTGATTAAGATAAATATTTTTATATAACACTTCTTCCCTAATAATATATATATATATATGTCTATTGATAAATAAGATATAATAATACCTACGTTATGCCTTTATGAATTTTTTGTCTTTCTTTTCGTATTCTTTATTTTAATAATTTTTATTATCGACAGTTTTAAAATCGTTTATTTATTTTGCATTTATTACATTATGTATCCGCGTGTTTGTTCAAGAATCTCAATATTGCTTTACTTTATTTTAAATTAGGCGATAGTACAAGACGATACATCGCGATCTCGCGGATCGTTTAGATCCAAATCACAATGAGCGTGTCTTGAACGTCTGCAGGGAGTTAGCTGCTTCGTTGCGCGATCGATCGATGTAAGTAGCGCGATTTAACCGGCCCGCCGGGGGTTTCGCGATGGAATTTTCCAAAATTCGAGAGAGCGGCCGAATGCCCGATGGGAATTGCAAATTCCCCGACAACCACTTCGGTTCCGTTACGAGCGGGCGTTTCCGCTCGCCTCCGTTCTGTATAAGCTTCGCTTCGTACGTGTGCCACCCTTTTACTGGTATACACGTGGCTCTGTACGAGAAGCGGAATAAAGCCCATGGCACACACAGAGAATATCTCACAGCACGTTGCAGTTGCAAGTTGCAACGCGTGCTATCTTGCATGGTCTAGAATACTCTAGAATAGCGCTTGCTTTATGTTTGAAGTTACTGGATTACTGTGTGATACTGATCTAAAATTGCTTGTAACAGCCTGATAAAGAAAGATCGATCGCAAAGCATCCTAGATATCAAAACTTATAAAGAAAGATATCAGTCTTTTTCTTACAAAATAAAATTGCAGGCGCGCAATGTTACTTGCGAATAATATTCAATAAAATACGTAGCTGTTGTTATTTATAAATCTTTTGTAATGAATTGGAATTAAAAAGTTATTTGAATTAGGAAACAGATTTTTACAATAAATTTTAATGATAGATTAATTCTTTAAATTAGAAATTATCAAAAACTGCTGCATCGAAATAATAATTTTTTATCAAATGTGATGGAATTAAACAAATTGTATTTAGTTCTTTTGAAACCGCGTTCGGATAAATCTGCAGAATTACTCGTAATTTTAGATAGAGATGAGGTATTCTGAAATAAATTTAAATTACTTGAAAAAATGGAGATTTTAAAAATAAATATCTGGATATTAATCATCTTTAGCAGAAAAAGTATAATTATATATCACATATTCGAACGTGTAAGAAAACATAGATTATAGATTTAAGTTTATCTTCCAATGAAATGACGGGGCATTATTCTTAAAAATACAAGTATTTACCGAGGAAATAATATAATCGCTCATGAACCATTGTTAAATATTATAAAGATTTTGGGAATATATATGTTGATAAGAGAAATTCTTTACGGCACAACACTACGGCACAACGTATTTCAGAAAACATTTTTCTTATGATCGCCGAGAAATATTTGTAGAAAGGCAGAGAGAACATCTATATGAAAAATATTTCATAATGATTTGTAGTTTATCATGAAAACGAGACATCATGTTTCGTTATGAGAACGCATCAGCTTACTTACGTTAGCTGCGTAGATTTTCGATAGATTCTCGAATCACTTTTCCGCATTGTTGGTTGTACTAACTAACAATCCTTTATTTGTAAAAAATGTTTTAGGTAAAACTGTTAATGTCACTACACGTTTTAAATCAACATTTCTTTAATAAAACTTTAGCTAAAAAGAGCTTGAAACTTTATTACTGTACCACTGTGTACCACGCGATGAGAACTTCATTACACACCACGTGGAGAAATATCTTGAATGTCTAGGGACCTCATTTTTGAAGCTAAGTAAAAATCACTATACTATGATACATTTAGTAATTTCACAAAAATCACTACTCACTTTCAAATAAATGCGCGTAATACAACTCATAGAGCCGGTCTCACTTTCCAACTCCGATTAATCGGTCGATTAAATTTATAAATTGTCAACTGCAAAATTTAAAACTGATAATCTAATTTTTAATTATTTTAATTAAAAAATTATTTATTTATTTAAAATATAATATTTCATATAAATAAATTATAATTTGCAGACAATGGACAAGAAAAACAACATAAAATAGTACGAAAGAAAACAATACAAAATAATACGATCATTTTTAAGTTTTGCAGTTGCTATTCCTAAATTTAATTGGCCAAGCAAGCTAATCGGAGTTAGTGAGTACAGCCCATAGTCTCTCTCCCATCTCATCTAACAATTAACAAATTATTTAATTACAACTGATAAAAAATAACAAGATTTGTAACATTTATTTATACAAATTGAAATATTTTATTTGCGCTATACATTTTATTATGTTTATACATTTTTTCTTTTATGGATTGTAATATATTGCTATAAAAGTACTAACTTCTGGTGGAAGTAACTATATATTTTGTCATTTTTCTCAAACACAGACACCCGGCCGCAACAAAAGGGGCCCATGCCCTTTGGCACTACGTATGCTATGGGCTTAAAGGTGAACAGCGGCGGGGGTTCGCTTAGACAGAGGAATGGGTCGAACAACGCGGTTCTCTCCGTGGTGGTTACCCTATGAAATATTCAACGCGCCCACGGGCCACGTCGTCATTGCTTTTGTAGGAACGCAACCGTCGCCGTCGCCGTCCCGACGCGACGAGCCGGCGTCGTTGTCCGCGTTTGTCGGCCGGATGCGTTATTTTTCTTCATTTCCCCGACTATCACGGTCTCGTCTGTCCACACGTTCACGTTTAGTTCGAGACCTAGGTGCCGATAGCACAGATACATGGACCGTCGCATTCGCGGCTTACACATTTGCAACTTTCCATATCCTTTCTGCATTGAATAGCTGTTGCACGGTAAAAGGAGCACAACGCTTGTTCCTTTGAGTTTTTTGGAGCATAAAAAAATTGTAATCTTTCATGTTTTCGAATGCGTTCCTAAAACTGGTCGGTAAAAGACTGTCGTATTACTTTTTGTCCATGTGTGTGTGATTGCGTATATATTCAAACTTCAAAATAGGCTGAATCAGTAGGCTTATTGTTAGCCAGTTTAATCTTCATTTATGTACAGAAAACAGATTTAATGAAACACCGCCAATCAATGGGATAATTTACATGTGGTTTAATAATAATTTTATTACAGAAAACATTTGTAGGAGATTGTTAACAGTCCCAAAACTGATGAGTTTAGACAGATACAATTGGCACGATAATTATTTATTATCATTATTAAAATAATTTAATATTTTAAATTTATCTTAGAATATTAAAATAATTTCAAAGTTACAGTGCCAATTATAATATATAAATAACTTCATTTATCACAATTTATCTTTATATCTTTTAAAAATTCTAGACGCAGAAAATGTTTCTAAAAGATCATTAACAATTTCAGAATTGATTAGTTTAGACATAGATAATTGGTACGCTAATTATTTATTTATTACCGTTGTTATTGCTAATAAAATAGTTCAATATTTCAAATTATCTTAAAATAATTTTTAAAAAATTATGTATTTAATTACAAGTAAATAACTTTATCTTAATTTATCCTTATAACTTTCTACATAATTGAGAATGGTACTGACAATGAGTACTGTGTATACCGTATCTCTTTGCACAAGCCGCCCAATATCAACGCTGAAAAGCCGCTTTGTGTCGCGAATTAATTCGCCAAATCGGGAAAATGCACATTCTCCGACGAAGCGAGAGGACAAGAAGAACTCTCATTCGTCTGGTAGGGTACAAAGTAATTTTTTTTGCTCTTAAACCAGCAGGAGTTGCATGCACTCCAGACGTCTGAGCACTCTGTCGCCAATCTGACATCGTTTTAATGAGACTGTGAGTAAGTGAGAGAGATAGAGACAGACAGAGAAGTCAGAAGAGAGAAAAGGGAACGACGATAAGGAAGCATTATGGAGGCACAACGAGTTCGGCCGAATTAGCGGCGGACTAATGACAAAAAGTCGAATTAAAATAACAATTGCGTCAGGACGAGAGGACGACGCGAGGGGGATTTAAATCCCTCCAATTCTCGTCCTCCTCCTTCTCCTTCTCCTCCCATCGGACGTTCCCTTTTTCACTGGAATATTTTGAAATTGCAAATTTGCGTCGCGTTTGGTCTCTCTTCCTACCCGTTCTCTCTCTCTCTCTCTCACCCTCGCTCTGTCGTGCAAATTTAAATAAAATACGCACCCCATCGATTTGCAGCTTCCCTGACGGACAGCGGGGACGGGAGTGCATGCGGGGGCTCCTCTTTATCGTTTTCCGATGGCATCGTATTTGGCGGAACGCGACAACGCGGATCGATGTGTTCCTCGCGTAAACGCAAACGTCACGCGATAATATTCGCGTCATATTCATTCACGGATAAGTGGATGCTGCACGGACGACGGATGGCGGATGGCAAAGCCATACGAAACGAACGGCGAATCGTGTTGAGGAGATAATTAAACCCTGTAGTTTCTAAATTTATTTCATTTTGGCTGTGAAACAAATTTAATTTTATAAAAGTTAAACATCATGTTATGAACACGAGTGCATTCTTGGCATTATATTCCGTTCTGCCTTTAGTTTCAGAAACATCTGATGAAAAGCAATATTTTTGATACATATTTCTTGTTACACCGTGTCTGGTATTATCTAATTTATTTTATTTTACTACTTAATTTTTTATCTATCCTCGCATTCTAATAAAAACGAAACGACCGAATGCGCTCGTGCAAATCGGCGAGCGGCGCGGCGGTTAGGATACACAAGGTGAAACCGATACTCGTCGGCATCTGACGCGTGCATCGCGGTGCACGCTGCTCGATACAATATTATCCGCGAAAACACTCGACTGTGGAACAACGTCGAGGGCGAGTGGCAGCCGGTGCGGCAGTTTGCCGTGGAAAAGAATTTAACGCGCAGCACGCGCGAGATACGTTTTTCCCGCCCTACGAATATACGACGCAGTGTGTTATCGAGCTCCGCCTTTGCTTCGCCAATTTTCCTTTCGCTGCGCATACACAATGTAGTCATTTTACAAAAGCGTTTCACAGTCTTTGTCGGTGATGAAAGAGAGCGCTGGTTCATTGTTAATCATTCTGTAAATGCGGTAACATGTATGTACATATTATAACGTTATTTAATATTATATTTGTGCCAAAACGTGATGGGTACCTATTACATTCTTCCTTTAATACGATTATCATTTTATCATAAAATTATTCAAAGAGTTTAAAATTAATAACATTATATTAAACAAATTTTACAATAAAACGATAGTATTACAATGACGATATATAATTAATGTGTTCTCTATAAAATATGATATAATAATATTAGCGCATTTTGCGTTAGTACAATTTTATAATATAATAATGAGAACAGTTTTATAATAAAATATAGAAGAATATTAGCACAATAACATTAATGTTATTTAATGTTTTGTGTTAATAATAATCATTTCTTCATCTGAAACTTAGAACGTTAAGAAATCTGAGGATGCTGAGCGATCATAGATTGGTCAATCGATCAGAATAACGTCTAAATGTGCTCGCGTTGGCGATCAATATGTTGGCGATTATCGGGAACAGCTAGCAGGCTTATCCATGTACACTCGCGAAAGACTCACACGTTATCGGACTTATTGAATTCCGGGTCGTCTTTGTAAGCTCGTCGTCCAGAGACGTTGGATGGGATAAATGCGGTGGCGGCTGTCAGAAAAGTCGGAATACCCCGGGGATGGTGTGCGCGGTTGAGAAGAAGCGGCGAGCGAGTTGGGGTTGGAACGTACGGAGGCAAAAGCAAGAGAGAACAGGGCGATGAGGGGACAGAGAATCGGCAAGATTCAGAAGGAGAGACAAGGGCGAGAGGGTGAGAAGAGGTGAGTTTTGCGGTACGAACGGACAGACCAGTTGGTGGGATGAGTGAGAGAAGGAAGAGGGAAGCAGGGAGGATGGATTGCCGGTGCCAGGCTTAGAGGCGCCTCCATAGATCATAGAGGGTACGTTTTGAATAATTTACCGTGGCTATCTGTTTTGCGCGGCGAAGTAAGGGGCGCCAAAGAAGGTGTCAAGGTTGCGATGGAATTGAGTTTACTTCCAATCACGGGAAAATGCCGATCAACGGCTCGGAACGCATCTTTCCGCAATAGGGGTGGTGCAGATTGGTAACGAGATTGAGAAGAAATGATCTGTGGAGTTTCTTACACGATTAAAGATATCGGGACTTAAAGGAAATACGTTCGAGGGGCGATACGTAATTTTGATTGGAAGCAGAGAAATCAATTTATCGAGAACAACCTATTGCATAAGTTTCTATAAAAAATACGAACAGTAAAAAGTGTAAAGCTACAAAAATAAAATCTTTGAAATGTATAAATAATACTTTGATACGTTGAATTATATTGAATTTTTTTATTGATAGATAATCATTTGTCCTAATGTTTATTAAAATGTATTATATAAAATTAAAATGGACGCATCTGTATTATTATTTATATATTTATTATTATTTATTATAATATTGAAATTTTTGTGACCAAGAATATATTATACAATTTATTATAGATGCTTTATGTATCCACTTTTAATTCTGTAAATCTATTTCTTTAAAAATTCAACATCAGACCCATCTAAAAAAATAGCGCATACTATACATATTCACATTCATAATTAAAAAAAAATTATTTACATACTCTTCGTCCTTTCAGGATAATTTTACATAAAAAGGAAAAATGCTATTTCAAAGCTCGAAAGGAATATGTTATTTTATACCGGAGAGAAAATGTAATTTTTGCGTATTCTCTTTTCAAATTATATTTTCATTTAAAATTCCAAAATTCGGTCAGAATAGCTCGAAAATATTAATATTTCTTTCCTATTCATCATATTCATCTTTTATTAGATATCTATCGCTTTCACATGCACATTCGTTCATGCCGTTACGTTATTAACGTGACACCTCGCGAGTTAAATGTGAACAAATTGAAACACCCTGAGATCTGTGCGAGGTAGATAAGAGATTCACTCTAGAGCATTCTCTCGAGACAATGATTTTTGTGCGGCGATCTACAATGATATCGTGCACACCTTTTGTCCGCTCTTATTGTCGTTTCATCCGTGTTCTTGTTCAGAGAGGAGAAGGGATGGAGCAGAGAATACGAGCAACGGCTCCCCGGCCTCCATCCGAAGAAGCCGCGAAGCTCTCGGTGCTCTTATCTTAATTCGAAAACTTTGGCCTAGCGAATGGCGACATTGCTGGCTCACTGCTTAACGAGCTTCGTTAGTTGCGATCTTCCATAAAATATCTCCCTCTTCTTTTAACGCATTTCTTTTTTTTTTAATAAAGACCAGAAGACAATTTTTCCGTAGCTTCATTACAATCGATTATACAATTCGAGATTGATTCAATTTAGAGACAAAATTAGGACTTGTGCAAGATCGAAAATAACTGGAAGTTGTAAATCTCATATTAATTGGAGTTGAACTTCTCCTCTTGTTAAAAGCCTCTTGAAACTTTGGAGATTACATTAATTCGAGAAAAGGCACTGCGAATTATGTCGCGCCCAGGGCCTTCGTGCATCACGATCCACCCCTGGCAGAAGAGGGTGGACAAGGGGGGGGAATCGTGAGAGGGGTGATCGTCGGCTCACTTCATAGCAGTTACGCCCAATGAATGACGTCAGGTGCGTACGTGCAGTGCGGCGGAGTACGCGTGTTATACGCTCGCTCCGACAAGAAAAACCGAGAGAGCGACACAATGAAGAAGAGCGACCATGTCATTGTGCTGTGCGTGCTGATGTTGTTCGCCACCACAGGTAAGACTTCCCAGGCGAAGACCCAGGGTATACGTTGAAAGAAAAACGTGTCTAAAAGTACCTCGGTGAATACACCTGCGATCGCCATTTTGGAAACAAACCTGATCCACTTTTGGTTATTTACGGATGGGCGTGAAATTTTTTCAACGACTGATATAGTCCTTTAATTACTTTAATCGTCTTTAACCGGCTTGTCCGAGAATATTCAGATGTCACATTTTTTAGAGAATATAATAAAGTAATAAATAATACATGAAGAGGAACAGTAATAAATATAAAAATATATGTACTTTCTGATAGGAATATATTTTATAACAATTGTAGTTAAAATTAGAAACGGAGTAACAACAAAGGAAATCTAGCATTTCTCAGCAAAACTATAGGAAACAGATTAAAAACCACGATATAGAAATATTTTCTCTGCATCATTAATTTCTAGGTTAGGAATTGAGGTTCCCATCAATTATTCCTATCATAATACTCAAAGTATGATTCATTTACTGTGAACTAGAAAGGATTAGTCATCAGTTCTAGTTTAATTGCTCTAATTGAATACTTCAGATTGACTCGAACATGTGATTAACTGTTGTGTTTAATTTGGAATGTACAGGTACTAAAGCGGTACGCTGTTACCAGTGCAGCTCTGACACTGATCCAGACAAGGAGGACCTTTGCGGCGCTTACACGAAATTCGATAAAGAGAGAAATGTGCCTATCGAGTGCAACAGCGAGGAATCGCACATGCCTGGCACATTTTGTGTTAAATACACGGAGCAAAGTCCACGTGGTTTCATCTGTAAGTACATATGTATCAAAAAATAATATATCTAGTATTATATACAGTAAGAAATCTGAGGAAATATATGAGTCATTCCACGTCAACTTGATCACCTCTTCTGCTTAAAATTGCATCTAACTAAATATAACTTGCAGAGTATCAAAATTTAAAATAAAGCTTCTAGTTTTTGATGCCATGTGACGATTTTGAAAAATATTAAGTAATAATCTTGCTTTCGTCTATATATGTATATAATAAAAATAAGAATCACAATAACTAAAATATTTCTTTAAAATATACATGTATATAGGAAAAATATTCTTTTGTACTAAATTTTAGGCGTGCGTATTTGATAAAAGTGCAAACCACAATACAATGACAAAAATGATCATCTTATTTTGAGTAATAAGTCGAGAAATTGAATCTAATACTCACAAATTCATTTTTGAATTGAAAGAAATTTCGCATTAGAAACATGGCTTTTAATTTAAAATCTTCTGTGATAAAATTATTAAAAGCGTTTTGTAGAAAATCATGAATGGTCGTACGCATAAACTGATATGTACACGTATACGCGTATCTACAGCGTTGAATTTCGAACTGCATGCTGCATATATATTCCGTGAGGAGCACGTAATTAATTAATTAATCGGCAATGTTCAAGGGGATGGTAGGTGGCGGCAGGTGATCCGGCGATGCGCTTCTGTTGCTAGTACCGGGGTCACAGGGGTTTGCAACTGGGGCGTTCATGAGAACGGCGTTTACTGGCAGGAGTGTTATTGCTCCGAGGACTCCTGCAACGCAGCATCCAACCTGATGTCTCTTACTACGCTGCTCCTCACGACGTGCGGTGCCATCGTTACGCTATTTTGTCTTAAGTAAAAAGAATTTTCAGAGTTTTCAAGTTTTCGCAAAAAACAAAAATGGTAAGATAAATACTGGACCAGAAAGATGATCGATATTTTATTGTAGGAAATGAAAAGTTTAGATTATAGCTAACGTGAATGCGCAAAGAATGGCACAGACTTTTTTAAGGAATTTTGGAATTGGTTTTCTTAGCAAATTTTTGATTAGAAGCTGTCATAAATATTTCATGTCTCTCTGTTCATTTTGTATTCAAATTTCATGAAAATAATTACAATATTAAAACGAGAACTACATATTTTAAAGAACTATGCTTTCTAGAATTTTGTATTTAATTTTTATATAGATGGTCGTCAAATTATTGTTAGAAAAAAATCAATTCCAAAATTGTCAAAGAGTATATACTCTAATGAATATACTCTTCCACTTAAGTGAATCATCAACTTGTAAATACGTTAAATTATATATCCGTCCATATGCGTAGTTAATCTAAAAAGAGCAGATCTCCAGAATTCTCGTTTTTGTAAATAGTAAAGTATTTATCTATCTATCCGTCCACTTAGTGTTGCTAAGAAATATTACGAAGTATTATTCAGTGAATCTCCAATTGAACTGTAAAATGATAACTGATCAAAAGCTAATTAAATTTTAAGACAATAGATACCCCTTTATTACATCTCGAGATAAGTTTGAAATAAGTTAAAAATGTTCAGGACAATAGTGAGACAAACCTGTTGCTTTTAATATCTGACTGTCTCGGCGAGATGATATGTTTTTATTCTCGAGAAATTTAAAAATGCTTTTTTTTATTAAATTCTATTAAAATGAATTTTATTAAAATAAATTTTATTAAAAGTGCCTTTTTATATACAAAGATAGTGTTCAATCGCTTTTAATAATCAATGTAGAATAGTACGCCAATTATATAAAATATTGGATTTAAGGCAACGATGACTTAAATCGCATGTATTTTATTATATACATCAATCTTATAGAAAACTATCTTTTAAAGAACTTAAAAAAATCTTTAAAGTATCCACAATTTCAATTGGAATGATACAATTTTTGGTCATGCGACTAAATTAATCTATCTGTTAATAAAGAATCTCATAAAACCTTTTTTTATATATTGCTTAACATATCGTTGCCTTAAATTCTGTGATAAGTTTATTTTTAAACTTTTAAAGCGTTTTATATTTTTCTATATATATAAATATATATATGCATGCATAATAAATGTTTTGCATAATTAAAGAATAGATTTACTATTTAATTTAATTGTATACATCTTTATTATATAAATAAACACATAAATAAGTCTACGTATTCAAAATACATATTCTTACAATGAAACTCATTAAATGAGAACCGACGTCGATGAACGAAAGGAAGTATATCAGAGTCTCAGTATTCAAAACGTACTTAGTTAACAAGAAAACTCAGTCACACATTTTTGCGACTGAACACACTTGGAGTTGTACGTTTCATTTCGTTCTTTTTTCTACTCTCTCAGATCCTTTTCGCCGCTTTTTGTGCGGTCGTGAATCTTTGAGAAGCCATTAGATGTGCTCGCCCACGTCGCACGCGGTAACATTAACGGGGCGGAAAAACGTGGCGAAAATGAAACCTACTTTTGTCTCTCGACTTGACTGACTTTTTGCGGCGGCCCCGAGGAGAAAACACGCCTAGCAAGCCGGGGAGATTAATGTTTTCCGCGGCGGTGCTGATCGCATCTGCGCGAAATTCTCATTTGCTAACTGTTTACGCCTGCTTAAGCGCAACTTACGCTATTTCAGCCGCGTTTAACGCCACGACTGATTAAACCATCCTTTCTTATCTAGATTTATGGTGTATGCTTATCTGATGCTTATATTTTTATACGCTTTATTTTAGTCGATTCATAGCCTCATAATTAATGACTTTTGAAGAATATAGGTATTTCTCTTTTAAAATATTCTAAAATATGAAAATATGAAAATATCAAACAAATTGTATAACACGCAATATTTCTTTAAAGTAAAAAGAAACTAAGTAATAAAAATTAATTTTTTTCTACCATATGAAATTAATATAAGTTTGTAAAATATAAATAAAATAATATAATTTGTTTTATTTTTGCCAATTTGTATAAACTATTGTATTATTTTTTATATCATTTAATTCTTTCTTATTACTTCTGTGATGTTCATTGTTAGAAAGTTTATCGAACACGCTTAGTATAATAGCAAGAAAATTTTATATTTTCTCGTTCAAAAAGATAATTGATATTTATAACAGCTAAATAAAAGATTTCTTTTCGTAATATCCGAGCAACGTACACATAGGGACACGCCGTACATTATACATCTTATCCATCACACGTCACCGACACACGCGTTAAACGCGCATTGTGCGTAAATAAATGATGATTCTCGAGCCAAACTTTTGCGAGGAAGGGTTGCGCCCGCCTCAGGCTCAACGCGGGTATGCCGCCGCGACCCACTTCCGGTATCAAGCATAAGCCTGAGGACACCCTTCTGAACGTACGTCACCCCGTAATGCCGGAAATTCGTCGACCGCGAGTTAATTACGTCACGCGAGACTATTAATGCCTCAACAGATCCGACGTACGCGTTGTATGTACAACAATGGTCTCGGCTATTTAGGCCCTTCTCGTACATTACGTCACCACGTGCCAACCCTCGTTACTCGGGACGCTGTGCGATAATTAAGATCGTCGTCGTCGGAGTGTTAAAGCAGCAGCAGCAACGTTGCTGGTGGTTGATAATACTTTGGAAAGGTCTTATCAACGCAACCCTCTTTTCCAGCTCTAATATAACACCGGAAGGTTTCCACGAAGGTTTACATCGAAGAACGATACTTGTCTTTTAAGATGGACTCAGATCTTACATGTGTATATCAGATGTCTCACAAATAATATATAGATGCGCCTACATATTAAAATCTATTGATACTTGAAACGAAAGTTTCTAACGAATTAAAACAAGTGACGAGATTTTTTTGCGAATAAAATTTTAAAAGTGTGATGATTATTAATACTTTGTTTCTAAATTGATACCAAATGGATTCTGTTTAATGGAATTTTTATGTTGGTTTAAGTCCTAAGATTCTTTTTATACCGAAAATAAAAAATCACGTAAATAAAAAATTCCTTAATACTTCGATATTAAGGAATTTTTAATAATGCGAAATTCCTTGTATGAAGATAATAATTTTTAAATTATAGTCTAATTTCATGGCAAAGCAAGATCTTACTAAATTTAAAGTCTATATCACGTTTTCACATTTGCACTTCTCTATGTCATTAAAGATGTAAGTTTGTGGTCACCAAGATTTCGTAGAAAAATGCAGTATATTAGATCTTCACGAGCACTTTATTTTCGACAGCACAGGTGTCTCGACGGTTTCTGGTTGTTATTACATCAACGTGCTTAATTAGCCGCTGCAAGGGTGGAAAGTGCGCGACCTTAGCCGCCTCTCTAACGACACTTCTTATTTTCATAACGCATTTACCATCTTATATGAAAAGAGAAATAAAATTTAAGAAAAAGCTTAATTAAGTTGTATGGACGATTAACGGAATTTCATACTAATGCAAATAAGAGAATTTTTACATGTAAAAAGTAATTTTTTAATTTTCTCTTTTTCGATTTGTCAAATTGGATCGATATTAATCACAAGCATGATTAGAAGATATAGCGGATAGAACCTAAATCTCAAAATGTAAACTCTACATGGAAAATGTCCGGAAAAACAATCAGATTATCCTTTTAAAAAGTAAAATATTTACAATCATTTAGATCGCGGACAAAAATCGGTTCATAGGAAATAAAACCATCAAAATATTCGGCAATAAATGAAACAAAATACTTGTTGGTCACTTTTTAAACGGATAATTCATTTATATTCTGACATTCCGATGTTTTTATTTCTAATAAACTATAGCCAGATTTTTGTTCGATCTAAATAATTGTAAATACCCGTTTGTTACTTTTTGAAAGGATAAGTTGATTGAGCAGTTTTCTCAGCATATTTTTGGCGGAATATATTCAAGAATTGCAAATTTTGCAAATCTATATTAACTTCCTACTATTAAACTCTCCCTCTTCTTTATTTTGTTAAATATAATTTAATGTCTGATTCTTTATTTGAAAAATCCTGATTGCATGAATTATTCTGATATTTTTTGTACAAGCAAAATTTCCTTCCGTCTACAGATGATTGTTATAATCACATGCTTCTGAATTAAAGAGGTAAGTGAACTAATAGGGAAATAAATGAATAATAAAATATAAATATATTTGCTTTTTTATCTATTTAGGACTATTGTACATAAAAAACTTAAACAATATGATATAAGCAATAAGAAAATAAACAGTTTGCATTTGCTCGTTAAAAAGAACGGTTATTGAAAATTTTTACAAATGTATACAGGCTGATATAAGAAACGATAATAAAATTTCAATTAAACATAATGCTGATAGAAATAAAGAAAACATATAGTTAACGTAGGTTTGTAAAAATTTTTTCCTTTTGTTTTAGATCAACCTGCGGACTTCAAAAAATAGCTAAATTATAAATACAAATAATAACAGTTTTACTTGTATATATAATTTCAAATAATCATTTGTAATTTATACTAATAATAATAATATGAATAATTGTTATTATTTATTTGCAATAATTTGCTTATAAATTCTTACATATCTAAACATTAAAAATTATAATGTATTTATGGAAAAAAAGAAAACATTAAAAAAAAAAAAGAAAAATATTTTTACCATGTTCTATTAATTTAAATATAAGACTGCAATATTACATGAATTAAACATGTAAGTTTCTCGTCAGTTATAAGCAACGGCAAAAAAAAATTGATGAATACTGATTTCAAGTTATGTAACTGTTTTACTTTATTTTTCTTTATTTAGTAATGTTATTATCTTGTTATAATTCTCTTGTGGTAGGTTTCGAAAATTTTCAGTATTCATAATTTCATTTATATGAAACTTAATAAAAGTTATCGAATGTATTTCTAAAAATTTTGCATTACACGACAACGCAAGCTGCAGAAGTTCCATGGCATTTATTATCGTAATATGGTGTAGCAAATTATGTTCACACGTTAATTTTAAAGCTGCTACATCATACATATTAGCTGCTTTTAATAATTTTTTAAGTATATCAACATCATGTTCTTCTACTAATCCAGTTATAATAAATAATAAAATCTGTTTAAAAGTTTTTATTTCGTCATTCGTTAATTCATTTGTCATATTTTTTTCTTTTCCTGCATATGTACGACAGATAGATTGAAAATACTTACTATTGATAGCACACAATAACTTTTGTGATATAACGTACTGTTCTTTTCCTATTATAAATTTGATTAATTTTTCATTCTCAGATTTGTCTTCAACATATCTCATGTCTCTTGAAAATACTGTTGAGGATGGTAGTAACTTCATATTTATAGTTTTATTTATCAACTTATCAAAATTAAAAATTTCAAATTTGCAATGTATTTTAAGCGAATCTGTGCAAGATTTAAATTGTAATTTTGGGACATCAATTAACAATGTCATATTCGATACAGTACCCGATTTTGATATTTTTGATAAAGATTTTTCATACGGACACATTATAGTAGTAGTATATGATCCAAAATATGTTTCAGTAGTAAGTATATAAAATTGTATTTTATCTAACGGATTATCTTGATATGGAAAATTTATTTGAATCCTATATTGACCTTCTTCTGGAAACGGTGAAGAAATTAATGTTTTCATATGATTAGAAAAATGCAAAAACTGTTCAATTTCCCATGTATATTCAATTGTTGTCAATTCAATCTGTGTTCGAGAATAGCTCTTGATATACGAAGGTGAAGATTCTGTACGTGTCTGTCCTTTTTCTAGTAGATTCTCAGTGGACATATTCTCAATCTTTGTTGAAGAGGAATTCTGGAAATAATCAACTTGCTTATAAATGATGCCAATGATCAAAGGGGATCCTATATATAAATGTCTCCATGCTTTTATTAATGCAAGAGATTGAATATCAAATAAATATCTAAATATCTAATAATATACATATGCACATGAATCATTTGAGATCCAATTTTATAAAAAATATATACATTTTTTAGACATCCTATATTTCTTTTTTAATTATATAAGTAAAATAACTATTTAATTTCATATTAAATAGTCTAAAGAAATTCAATGAATAATCAAGCAGAAGAAGAGAACAGAAAACAAAGCTATTAATCATGATTGGTTTCACAAACACTTGAAAATTATGTCAAAATTTTATATCAAATTTTAAAATAACTATAAACTGCTTTGAACTATAACTTCTATTGGATTAAAAAAAACTTTTTCTATTTTATATGCCAGTTTAATTGGCATATAACCAGTTTAATTAACATGTATAATTTAATGTTAATATAAAAATATGATTTTTATCTTAGCATATGAAATCATATTTTCAATTCTATTTTAAATTCCAATATAAATAATAGATATAAATAATATAGTCATCTAAGATAGACTTTTTGCAGTATAAACTATTAAAACACTCGTTATATAACAGTTACATTGGTTGCGTTCAGCAGAAAAAGCAACTTTGCAACTGTTGTAAGATTCTTTTATACGATTGGTTTTTTCCTTTAGTTTCTGTCAGATCTAAATGTATAAACCAATAATATTAAAGAATCTTACAACAGTTGCAGAGCTACTTTTTCTGCTGAACGCAGCCATTGTTGAGTTGGAAAATTACAACATTTGTATTACATGTAACTTGATGTTTGCTGGGTAAGAACTTACTGCTTTTCCTTCCATCATTCACGTATTCGCTTTCCGCTGTCTTGATTATTGAGTTTAAGACTTTGAGTTCTTTTAAAAATGTTCTGACGATACTCTGCACTGTTTAGATGGTATTAGGCTAAAACATGTATAGATGTGACTTACACCAAGCAACATATGCAAATGAACGGTGGTTACTGATGTTCTTTTGTCACAACGTTCAAGACAATCAAGACAGCTAGACAGTACCCCCAAATCTTCTTCATTGCCGTATCGAGAGGCGGATGGTGGGGAGATTAGGGAGCTGATTGGCACATGCGTTCAGCCGGTTGAGCACGTGCAGCGTCTTGGCTAAACAAGAAATATATATTTCGGCAAAACAAGAAATGATTAAAAAGATAATTTTCACATTGTTTCTTTTACTAAAAGTTATTAAGTTTGAAAATAACCGAGACACTGCACACGCGCTCAGCCTGCTGAGCGCATGTGCCAGTCATCTCCCTAATCCCCCTCCCAATCGNTTGAAAATAACCGAGACACTGCACACGCGCTCAGCCTGCTGAGCGCATGTGCCAGTCATCTCCCCCTCCCAATCACCACTCAATGTGGCAAATAATGGCAATTGCGGCAGATCTGAAGTCTGCGAAAAACGATTTAATAAATTTAAGGATGTATATGTGTTACAAAGTAATATTATCAAATTTTTTTTAATTTTATAGATTGTCCTATTATTACGTTTGAATATTTGTGTAAAATTTAAACATAATTCTTTTATTATAGTTTAAATGTTTCCATACAACACTAATTGTTGCAGAAAATTTTCAAAAAGATTTTAATCTTTCACATTTCATGTACACTTTTGAAAGAACGTTTTTGCAAAACAAAATATGAAATTTTTGATGTATGAGCCACTTGAAATCTAATTTCACCAAAAGTACATAGAGATTTTCAAAACATTATATATTTAATATGTATTTTTTAAGTAGAATAATATTTAATATATAACAAGAAAAAAAATGGAATTGAATGAATATCTTAATTATAGAAAAGAACTTAAATACGAATATTTTTGTTGATCATACAA
>QKQZ01016116.1:42769-78675 GCA_003595255.1 Solenopsis fugax | reverse complement strand
ATACCCATACAAAGATATTTCCATTTTTACGAATTACCCCCCCTAACGAATTGCCCCTATCTCTCCTATATATGTACTTTTTCAGCATTGTCGTAGTTGTCAACTAATTGCTTGTGGCAAGACATAACGACAAAAAATTTTAAAGTTCCATACTTAAATTATTTTACGGTAAATTAACTGCGCGCTGGAAATTGAGGCCAAAGTTGTATGGAACTTTAGGAATAGAAATGGGTAAGGGAGTGAATATAATGAAGGCTAATTGATGTAGGAGGATCAGGACCGGCTTTTGAAGCGGCTGTTATCGGAGAGATTGTAGTAATTAACAATCACTCAAATTGTCAAATAAATGAGGACTGGAGGGAATGTAATTGGGTTGACTTAAATATGTTTACAAGAAATATTATATACAATTTATAAAGTTTGTAACTTTTTTGCTTCCAATTTATACAATTTTTTATGCTTAAACGTCAAAAAATATTATTCTCAGATTTCCTAAAGTAATTAAGAAAAATGGAATAATGGCTTGAATTATCAATGCTCTTCTTACATGCAGATTGGTTAATTTAATCGACAATTCGCTTTATTTGCATTAAAATTGTTTGCATTTGGTATATAATAAACTTTATGCTAATCATTGAAAATTAAAATAAAGTTTTAGATTAGTTTGACACAATTTTTAGTTATGTTTTCATTAGCGAAAAGATGAATTTAAAACGAACGTTTAATTCCAATAATATGAAATTATATATCTTGTGCACACATGACAAATTATATGTTACTTTAATAACATCGAGATGACGTTATCGAAGTAACATATAATTTGTCATGTGTGCACAAGATATATAATTTCATATTATTGGAATTAAACATTCGTTTTAAAGATTATAACATCAAAGTCATAAGTATAATAGTTAAGTTATCAGTAAATTCCACAAATTTCCGTTAACGAATTTCCAATCCGATTGACGATCCATCAATTAATAACAGCTTATTAAAAGAAAAGTGACTTAATGATCAATCAATGTCAAGTTAATAATTCAATTTTGCCAATGGTTTTGCCGATAGAGCTGTAAAATGGTCAATTTTCGATTTGCATTTTGAAAATATTCAATTATCGATTTACATTTTAATATTTCCCGTTTTGCTGCATTTTACGTTATATTATTCTACCAATGTAGAAGTCAATACTCTTAAAGATAAGAACGCAATCGATTTTAAGTATATAATAACAATTTAGTATCCGCAATGCGCATTGAAGATGACTCAGAGAACTTACAGTTTGGAAAACGTTCGATCTTACAATAACTGTAGTTAGGTAAAAAAGGATTATCTTGGGACATCAAACACGTTCCGATGCATTTCCGTATTACGATGCCTTTCACGTATTGATCGATGGGAAAGAAATCGTAGTTCGAACGGTTCTAGGTAGCTATGCTTCTCACGTACTGCGGTTTGTACATGCATGAGTTGGACTGACGATATACCGGAAATTAGATTTGCTGCCCATTAAACATTCATTAGGCACTACTTTGCAGCTTTTATCTCTTCGTACTGTACCAATATATTACATCTGAGTGCCAATATATCATATCCCGATGCACTTAGTTGACCCATAAATAATTCAATAAGAGATATGACAAAATTAACTATATAACTTTGAACGTGGAAAATATTGAATTTAATTACAGCAAAATAATGTGACAAGTACGGTGGACGATACAAAGAAATTTTATCTTCTATGGACTGTGCTTTATTGTTGCTTTGATGAGAAATACTCTTGATTTCACTCCCAATTAATGCTATTTAGTTTTTTCTCTGTCCGGTACTCAAAGAATATCCTTCTGTGACAGCGATATTTCTCTTCGTAGTGCAAGTAACTCAATTATATGATGCAAGATAAAAATAATAGAAATTAACCTTTTCGCGTATTATTTTATTATGTTTGAACACTTTTAATGACATATATATGTAGGAGATGATAAATCATTATCCTTGATAAACATTGTAATAATATTTATTTTTATCTACTAAGTTAATCAGTAGTTAAATTTACCTCTACAAAATAATTTTTTAATAATATTAAGAATAGTAAGTAAAAATATTATCTTTAAGGTGAAGATTCGTATTCAAATTTCACATCCATACGTACTCGCATATTAACATTTCAATTTACCACAATACGACTTGATTTCGAAAATAACTCACCAATATAGCCGTTCGTAAACTGGTTTCAGGTTGTAATTCGTACTGTACCTGCGGAATGCAATTCATTTTCGCAACGCACAAAATGCCGTTTTGGTCGCAACGACTTACCGAAATACCTCACGACGGTAGTTCTCTATGCGTGCAAAAACTCGCATAGAAAACAATGCACCCATTTTGTGTATGTCGTTTATTGTTCTGGTGTACAATACACCACATGATGACTGCATTTATCTGCATTTCTACGTGGTCAAGTAAAGATAAAAATCACAGTGCGAATGCATTTTTGAAATAAACTTTTTAACCAACAGTTAGCGGTTATCACAGTTATTGCAGGTCGCTTTGATTTGCACTATTAAATATCTGGACAATAGTATTAAATATTTCTATTAAAGTAAATTTTTTATTAAAGTACATCTTTTTTTTAAATTATTATTTCTCTTTATGAACTTAAAAATAAGATAATGATTAACTATAGTATAAAATTATAATAAACTCGAAACTTGACAGGGAATATATGTGCTTCAATAAATTTTCTAAAACGTATTTTTATTAATATATTTCGCACTACCCATTGCTATTAAATATTAAATATTATTTACAAATTAAGGAAACAAAAGTGTTTTTTTTTTTTATTTATTTGACTAATTTTACTTATAACACTAATGAGTTAGTATTACCGTCATATTAACAGCCAAGAAATAGTGATAAAATATGAGAAATTTCATCGTTTGGTTTAATTATTTCTTCATGAGAGTTTTCGTCGTTTGTGTGGCGATATTAAAAGGAGAAATTTCTTGATGACAGCGAAGCATTAAGATTTCAAAGGACACAAAATTTTGATCATTAACACATGTACAAAGTAAAAGCTGTTCGACACGCAATAATTTAATCCTAATTTGAAATATGCATTCAATAGTATTTCTTGCCAGAAATTTAGATCCAATTTGTAACATCTTTGTGAACTGAACCGAGGAGAGTAGAAATGATCTTGTTTCTTAGATTATATCTGTGTCGGTACAGAAACTTAAGCGAGAAATTCTATTGTAGATTTGTACATTTCTAGCCCCCTATCTCAGAAGAACATAAAGTGCAAAAGTAATTGTCGAGTTCAGTTTCCTTGTGGAAACTCACTGAACAGTTTATTGCATGGCAAATGAATAGGATCCATATTTCAAACTTAAATTATTTATTGTCTTACTGAAACTAAATCGACGATAACTGAATGAAATTGCTGCGAAACATGTAATTAAATTCATAAATTTCCGTCACGAGTAATTCATTGTACAGATATTATCTTGCATGTAATCTTTTTTTCTCGTATTTGACTAATTAATGAAACGTGTTACACCCATGAATTCAAAATGTATCCAATAAAGCCATTAAAGTAATTTTCAGATAGCAAAGATATAAAAGTTTAATAAAGAAACTATACATATCGAATTTTTCGATTTTTTTTTGTTAATTTTATAACATGTTTTTTTATTCGGTTAAAGATAGGAAGAAATAATTCTTCTTTCGCAAACTTTATATTTTTTATTTATCATGTTATTACAAATTATTCAAATAATTAAAATTTACTCATGAAATAATTTCGTCTAATCCATGGGCCCACCGATAAAGGGCAATCAATTATTACATCTGTTTGATTGCGGTAAACTTGGTAAACTGTTATTATTGCATGCACGCGGGAGTTATAAGAGCAATAATGCTAATGTCAAGCAAGAGACTTGTTTGTAATCTAGTAAATGTTTGCGAGAAACACACGATAATTTATGGACTATAAATTGTATCATTTTACGCGTGATAACTGTAATGAACTTTAGCATCATATTAATAATATTGTAATTATATCTGCTTGCAAATTTTCTCCGACACGATACAATTATAAATAAGATTTTATTTTACTTTATTTTATCTAGCATTAATGTAATATCAGCTATATGAGTTATTTTTTCAAAGTTTATTAAAAATTATTTATATTGCTAAATGTAACATGTTTTGTTTTACTATACGTATTACAAGAGATGTAAGTTTAGAAAGACGTTATTGCTTTTTTGCTATTCTATTCTTGTTTTTTATCCTTATTTTTTGTTTTACGTCTAATGAGTGATAAAGATACAATAACAAAAAAGGCGCTATCATCTATAAGCCCGTTTTGAATACAGCGGACTATAGATTTGTATTACTGATTATAAAAATGTATTGTACTATTACTGCACAGAATCTCGTACATATGATAATATACTTCAATAATTTCGAGTAGTTACTTTTTACGAGGTACAGCATATTACACGTAGTATATGAGGAATATTTTTTGATCTGAAATATCATTACAATTCGCAACACAGCAATTTACACTTTTATTACACGCGACTGCATTTTCTGACGTAAAATTACTTTGGTTCGCACTACATTTTGAATTTCTGGCTTACATGCGAAGCGGCTATTATCTAAAGCCTACATTCTTTCACATAAATTGTATGCATAATATATCATTTGAATATAAAAACGTATGTATACACAGATTAACGCTGTAATTGTTTGGAGTAAGTCTAGTTTTAAAGTGACTCTAAAATCGCTTTCAAAAAGCACAATTATGAAAGATATTATATAAAATGCCCTTTACAAAAAATAAATAAAAGTTAAATGTGTGTTTAAATTTTTTTCGTCATAGTTACTAAAGTTTTGCAATGAAATACTGTCAAACCTTTATTCGTAATGTTTAACAATGATAAGTAGTAATGTCTAAAATTATTATACAGCAAAGTTTCAAGGAAGTCTTATCGAATAAGATAATGATAATACAAGATTAAACGTCATAAATCTCGGTAATTTGTTTGAATCTGTTGCGGGGAATATTAAACAGCATCGTTATGCCATTTGTTGCAGGTACATGGCCATTATGTATCCACTTAAACACCATATGTCTCGCAAGCGGACAGTGATTACTTTAATTTTAATCTGGGGCATCTCATCTGCCCTAGCAACACCGTGTCTTTTATATTCCACAACAACATTACGCAGGTAATTATAATAATTAAAAAATGGTTAAATAAACTTTTGTTAATTTTGTATATATGCACACACAATTCGACATTAACATTTCTTACACATCACCTTAAAATATTATAAATTTATATTTACACATAGTTGAGAGACTAATATATTAGGAGTAAAACATGCAACAGAGGTTATAATAAATCTCATATAACAATAATTTATATATTAATCAGTCAGGGTCACAATCAATGCTATATGTTTCATGCTATTTCTTATTATCATATTTCTTATTATCAATTTAAACATTATCTCTTATGATTTCTTATGCAGCAGATCACAGAACATTCTTTAAAAAATACATTTACGTTTTAAGCAGGTTTTGTGATAGGTAAATATACTGCAAATGTGAAATGCTCACGTTTATAAGAATCCATTGCCATAGAACATGCCAAATCACTTATTCAATGTAATTTAAAAAAAGTTTAGACTGTTTAAATAAAAGTTAAAAGCAATATTGTATTTGCATAATTTTTTACATTTTGCTTATACATACAGTCTTGTAGATTCTATTTTGGCATAATAACAATTTATTTAAAAAATTAATGGAAGAATTAAACGCAAATTTTTTATTATTTCACGAGCTTACTGTTACAATAAAATACACGCAAAAGAAAAACAATAGATTTTTAGAAATAAAAATTTTGAAACTAAAATCTTTATAAATAAAGTTTGAAATTCCATTAGAACACATATTATACTGTAGTCCAATATCATTTTGCAATAGAAGTTTGAATAATTATTTGCAATGTATATTTGTTGTATGTTTGCCTACTAACACGAATCCGTTCTACAAATTTGCTTATCACGTCATGACTTTAGGGAAAATGGTTTCAAAACGGCTAAAAAGATGATGTTTGATGGTTTTGACATTATAGTAAATTTTTTTTTAATTTCGTTAATGTCGCGTAAAAGTATTAACTTTTCTTACTTTAACATATATTTTGTTCATTTAAGTGCGCTATTTTGTTTTCAAGATTAAGCAATTGAAAAGAAGATTAATCTTCCTGATATATTGTATTTTTAATTCCTTTAAATTCCCTTAGGGCTCAGACAAAAATTGGACCATATTGTATGTCAAACTATTCGATCTGTTTGAATAGTTTGAAGTAAAAAGAATCCAGTTTGAATATTTTGGACAGTTAGAATATTATGGACAGAGCTTAAGCAGTAATCGGTTTGTAATGTAAATTTGTTATAAAGTTTGGACAGTGAAAAAGACTGGAAACGCAGTATGAATTACAAAACAAAAGAGTCTTGTCTTTTCTACACTAAAAAATACAAATTTAAGTTATAATAATTTTGTACTTTCGGATCTGAAGTGAATTTAAACAGTTCGAAAAGTTTGAAGTATTTAAGGCGATGCTGTATTGACGCACAGTGGTCTGGCGCGCGAACTTTAGGGGAACTAAATTCAATTTTTCATGTCAACTAAAATTTAATTTAACTTTTTATTCTCATTTCAAATACTCCTATTAAGGATAAAATCGAAAAAAAATATTAAAAAAAAAACCTAAACATAATAATAGTGCAATAACATACGAAAAATATATTAAAATCAGACTAAAATTCGTGACAAATACTATAGTTTTGTAATAGTATTTTTTAATCCAACTATGGTTGTAAAAGGAAGATAGATTTTTTTTATATCATATTTTATGTCAAGATTACTTTACTTGCATATAAATATGTATTTATAAATTTGAATAATTTTTTAATAATATTTAAATCTTAAATAATTAAGATTTAGAGTCAATTTTGATATTTAAAGTGATGTAACTAACAATTTGCTCATTTTTGCTACAAAACTCAAAATGTCAGTCATTGTATGTACTTTGAACTTTGATATCCAATTGATTTTGTTTGCATATATTTGCCTAAACGATTTCTGTAGCGCATTTAATCCTTTGCGTCACGGCGCGCGGCGCGGTGCAGCGCGCAGCGGTGTAGCTCTGGGAGCTACACCTACCATCCAAGCTTATTTTATCAATGAATTAATGGTTTATTAGTCGACGTGGTACTGCCAGGTTATGACACAACGAACGACGGGAATGCTGCCCGAAAATTTTTTAGCAATGCCATAAAATCTGCAGAAATTACTGAAATCAATTTAGACTTAATTCAACGATTTGGTAATATTTTATCGGTACTAGCAAGTGGACACGAAATAAATACAGATGCATTTCAAGCTGGTGTTGAGACAGCAAAATTATTTGTATCGCTATATCCATGGTATTACCTACCTACAAGTGTTCATAAGATATTACTTCGCGGGGCAGAAGTTATTAAACATGCACTTCTCCCAATAGGTGAATTGTCGGAAGAAGCACAAGAATGTCGAAATAAAGACTATAAAACTTATAGGGAACATCACACAAGAAAAGATTCTAGATTACATTGTTATGAAGATTTATTGCATATTCTTCTCGTATCATCTGATCCAGTTATTTCTTCGCTTCGAAATCTTCCTAAAAAAAAGCATCACAAGCTTTCGGAAGAATGTATAAAATTATTAAAATAAATTGTTTCAATGTTTCTTTTGGTTTCAATGTTTAATTTTTTTTGTTTATACATTAAATATTAAAAATAATGAAAAAAATTAAACCAATAAAAAATATTTAAAAAATATGTAAAATACACAAACCAATAAAAAAATAATAAAAAACAAAAACTAATAAAAAATAGAAATATTAATAAAAAAATTTTTTTTAAATGAAGTCAACAACGTCCTCGATTCGTGACTCTGGGTTTAGTTGAGAGCAGTGATCACCTTCGGAATTAGATATAAAGATCTCGTGGTCAAATATAAATCGATCTGTGTAATAATATTATAAAAAATTAAGTATATTGTATTGCATATTGTATTTAAATATTTGTATTAAATTTTGAATTTTTGACATCGGATTCGTAATCAGCGACCTCGAAAACCCCTAAATAGCAAATTTCAAGCAAATCCAGTTGATTTTGATAACTCATACTAATTTAGTTCCCCTAAAGTCACGCGCCAGACCACTGTGTGACGGTGGAACTCACTCGACTTCGGTACTGCAGATCACTAAAGATTTTTCTTTGACGTGAAGTCTACTAGCGACTATGAGTCGCGCGCGGGGCAAAGAGTAAAGGGAATATGCTAGCGTTCTTTGTCAAATGCACTCATCTGTCCTTGTTTTTCGATTTTAAAGCGCCATCTATTGCAAGATCTCTCCACTACCACGAATGCAGTTATTGCTCTTTCCACCAATACACGTGAAAATTATATAAACAATTTTCAAACATTTATATCTTTTATACTACAGCTTCTAGAATCATTCTGCAAGCGCCGTATTGTTCTTTCATTTAATTCACACTTCGCTAGCTACTTATTTCATACACACAATGTCTAAAACTTTTATATGGGCACATGTTGTCACAAGTCGGCTGCAGAAGCCGATAATTAAACTATAATTTTTTAATCAACTTTCGTTTTTCGTATTAAATTATAACTAGCGAAGTGTGTTTTTGTCACTACTTTAATCGTATAAAAGGATTTTGAGATCTGTTAAGTCAATTAAGAGATATGAATGTCCGAAAATAAGCACGTATACGGACCGGTCCAGCATCGCCTTAACATTCAATCTTAAAATTCAATTTGTTCGAACTATTCGATCATCGGTGAGCGTTAGTTTAAACCTTCAAAACAGTCGTTTTTTACTTCTTCTCAATATTGTGATGTAATAGCCAAATTTGGAAAACGGATTCGTGTTCAGCAGTTAAAAAATATATCAGAAATAATTGTTTACACTCGTGTTGCAAAATGGTTGGATAGTGTAATATATGTTCTAATGGAATTTCCATCTTCCATTTATAAAAATTTTAGTTTCAAAATTTTTATCACTAAAAATCTGTTATTATGTTTTTCTTCTTTGTATATTTTTATTGTAATATTAGGAAAGCAAAATAAACTTGTATTTGATTGTCCTTCTATTATTTTTCCCAATAAATTATTAGTGAATTATTAACTACTAATGAATCCCCCCCCCATACGCACACATATACACATACAAAAAACTGTGTAAATATACATATACATATAAAGCTTTTGTTAAATGCGTTTTAATCGCAACATGGTTTGGCCTATAAGCTCTTTATCAGGTAACGTTTCAATTACAGACTTAGTTTCATAGCTTGTACGTATCTACCCGCATATAATGTCATCTGCATCAAAAGCCATAAAATGCATACACGTATACATAGATTTGCATGGTTTTATCTTCACAGGTTATTTCACACCAGTTCATACATTATACGTTCCTATACCTATGTATACAACATATTCATGCATTTCACTGTCATATCTTCCAGATAAATTATTATCAATCAAGCACTGATACATAATGGAACAGTAAACATATCTTATATGTATTTTGCTTAAATGAATAGTAAAAGTTAATAAATCAGTTTAGAATAACATTAATTAAAGTGTACGACATTAAAATATAAAAATAGAATTGTTTTAATAACAGTAACAAAAATTTAAAAAGAATTTGATATAGCTTTATTTTATCATTAAACGCTATAAAATTTGTAGACAGCATATTTGTTCCATAATCCGTTCATAGTCCAACAAAGCTTTAGGTTTCTTATCTTTCTGTGCCAGTGAGTAGATTTTTACTTCAGTTAAATTTTTCTCTTTGCTTTTAACTTTTTCTATATTTGCAATATATGTATATTGTTCGGCCAATGTGTTATTTTAAAAATAATAAGAAAAATTTGTAATGAAAAAGAAAAATTTTAATAGCCATTTGGTTTCTATCTTTTAAAATATTACTTTTAACGAGAAGTATGCCTATCCGAAATTTTCTCATCGTACTTTCAGAAATTTTCTCATTCTAGCATATTATATACCTGCTTTGCTGGTATCTAAAGCCGATTCTATCTTTTAAAGCCGACCGTCTACTTCTAAAGCCGTCCGCATGTTTCTAAAGCCAACTATATTTCTCTTGTATAATAAATCTTTTTTTTTTTTATTTTAACAAGCTAAAAACCATTTTTTACAATAAAAAGTGAATTATATATTTATCGTTTTGCAAACTACGTTAAATATTATGCACGCAATATAATTGCACGTACTCAATTTAAAGTCAAGAGCAATGTCAATAGAATCACGTTTAGCGGAATATAAATAACACGAGCAAATCTAACATCTTTATTATTAGTAAATTCATTCTATTATTCAAGCTTTTCGTAAAAAAAGTAAAATTTATATTCGCAAACATCTTTACCCCACTTTCTATCACGTAGTCAATGTTCCATACAAATAACTTCCACCCTCACATTGTTTTTTTCTTTTATATCCAGCTCCCTAGATCCATTTCTCCTCGGGTTTGATCCTATAAGCGACTTTTTTCCCTACATCCCTACAAAGGAAAAATAAGATATTAAATTCTTAATGATTAATATTCGAGAATATAAGAAATATATGTATATATGATGGATAGATAGGTTTTTATAAAAGAGCTTAATCTTCACATAATATCTGTTATCGCTGTTCATATTTATTTCAATATCTTTAGAGAAATTGACATATAATCAATTGCAGATATTCCAACGGAACAACCAGAATCTCCTGTTACTTATTGTGGCCTGACGGCGGTTATTTGCATAGTAAAACGGAGTATTGGTAAGTAATAAGCTTCAGTTTATTGAATTTGTTCTAAGCAAAGCCTAACGGGTCTCGGTGTAATAAACTTCAGAAATATGCAAATCTTTATGTCAAATGGAGACTATTCAGCGTTTTTCAATATGAAAGGGCACGTAAAATCGCGTGCAAAAAGAAGTTCCTGTAAACACCATATACAAATGTACACGATCAGTTACAAATGCGAAAAAGATTGAGTCGATGATTATCCTAAGGAGATACGATAGGAAATTACTATGGATTTGCTATCAATATATTATCGGGGATAGTAAGAGTAGTTTGACCTAATTAGATTGGTTGCATTCAATCCGATATATTACGATAATACGTGTCAAGTGGGATTTATTAATCATTAATTACAGATCTAACTTTGAATAGCTTTACTGTTTAACTCGATCTTGTGCAAAACAAGATTGAAATTATAAAGAATTATTAATATACATAAATGAATTAATTTATAAATTGTAAATAATGTATACAAAATGTATACATATAGATATATAAAACATGCTTCGATATATGAATAAAATGTTTAAATAGTTGTACTACTATTAATTTCTTTCAATTGACATTATTCGTTCTTTCAATTAATTCAGATTTTAAAGATATATTCTAATCTAGAATGCGAAAAGTTTATTTATTTTAGGATTTTTTTTTTAAACCTATTATAAAACTGTTATTTTTTAAGGCTTTTAAACATCTATTTGTGCATATTTAATAAATATCTACTTTGTATGGCTAAATGTTTATTAGTCTTTATGTTACGTTTTATATAATGTAATGTTTGTAACGTAATATTTTTATGTAAATTTAAAAATAAACACATTTTTTAAATCTTTGATTGATTTCTCAGAAATTACTGAAGCTAAAATCAAATCATTTTATTAGAAAAAGGATACTTGTTTTTCAAAACCGCGCCATCTTCATAACATGCAATATTTTTCATTTATCCTAGTTTATGCAATAAACAAATATATATTTTATATATAAATATCTTACATAAAAATTGAAGTTAATATCTTTAGTAATTTTTGAGAAATCGTATCACAAAGCCGAGTTGAAAAAAGTGTTTTTAAATTTAAGTAAAATAAAAACTAATAAATCATTAGTTATACAAAGATTATAGATGTGTATTAACTAATGTACAAATAGATGTGTAAAAATATAGAATATATGCAGTAGTTTTCTTTAAAAAAATTCCCAAAAAAACCACTCTTTGCGCTCTAAATCTTCTTAATAATCTCTTAATAAAAATCTCTTAATAAAATGGTACTCTATGATTAAACAATCATTTGATGTTAATGATAATAATGATTATTGATAATGATTGTTTTAACGAGTTTTTTAGGAAGTTTCAATAGAAATATGACAAGAGAAAAAGCACCATGCAAGAATTCTGTTCACAGCAGTATACAATAAAATATACAACATATAAATATTTCCTTCAAATAATATTTCGATTCTCTGCTGAAAAAATTGAATTACTTATAAAATACCTTCGAATTGTTTCCAAAACTTAGTAGAGTCGATTTACAGTATATGTTATAAAGTCAAATAAAAATTTTTTTTAAATTGGAAATACGAAACTAGTATTGGACGTGAAAAGTCAATATTAAATAAACTTCCCTTTGCTGCATGGACAGTAAACAAGACAAGATTCATTTAAAAAACAGAACAAAATTCGAAATTTTTCTTCCTTGTAAAAGAAAGTTTGTTCTCGTGAGGAATACTGCATGGATAATACAGAACATTTTTTTAAAGCCTAGAGAAAATATTCAACTGTAATAAAACCAAACCATAATGATATATTTTTTAATCTTTTTTGGTATTTTACTTTATTTATAACATATCTTGAAGTACGCGAAATCATTGACTAAAAAATTTAGTTATTAACATAATATTAAAAGAATGGTTCTAGTCAAGTATTTTATAAAGAAATATCAATTCATAATTGAATACCCCCATAAATCTTATTCATTCAAGAGAATGAACATTTCGTATAAATTATACAGGCAGAACTTTAAATGTATATTCGAGGTTTTCATTTGTCGAATAGTCCAAAACTTACTGTCGTTAGTGCGGTATACTCTCCTCTTACGAAGAACATCGCGCAACGCTAAAGTTTACAGAGAATACCTCTGTTCCTACATATCTGCAAAGTAGCTCGAAGTTAAGGTTATTTAACAACGGATGTAACAATATCACTGGTCTGATAGTACGCAATAGGGTAATTTAAAACACTCAAACTAGCGAAGGAGTGACGTATATTTCTGTATACATGAAAATGGTATTGAAATTTTGCATAGATTCTATCTATATCACAAATCCTAAGTAATCTTACAAAATGGTCCTCTTATGTGCAATTTAACTTATCCAACGATTGTGATTGCCACGTCTACCCTTGGGGATTCGAAATTGAAACTTCAATCGAAAGTGTTTGGAAAAATAAGATCGAAATTGTGTTACATACACGCCGGAAACATAATTCTCGTAATATTTCGAGCAAGAAATAATAAAACTAATTAACGTAATATTCAATTTAATCTTCTTATACCAAACGCCATGATTAAACAGTATATTAAAATTTTACTAATATAACTTTTTTTCGATTAAGTCCCATTTTTTAAAGTTGAAGAACATCAATTAAAATTATTGAATTCTAAATAATAAATAACTGATTTATGAAAAATAGTTGTACTGCCTTGATTCAAATTTTCAATTACTAGCGTAATGATAGTATGGTTAATCATCTAGATTCTCCATCTTAATCATATACATATACATATATACAATAGTAATTCGAAATAAATATAATGATTATTATATTGCAATTGATGTACTGTATTCTATATTGCATTTTAAACTCAGACACATCTCAATTAATGAGAAGGGATTTTCTACTCCCTTTCTTGAGTAATCGTTCAACCACGTGTATCTTATGAAACAAGTTTTAATAAAACTTGGTGTAATAAGTCTCTCAGTATCTCTCGGCAACCTTTATAGTTTTACATAAATCATTTGTTCTACAGCTACAATCTCCTATTCCTCGCTGTAACATATCTGGTTCCCATGTCAGTCATGGCTGTCTGTTACACATGTATGGGACGAAAGTTATGGGGCTCGAAGTCGATTGGTGAACTTACGCATTACCAGAAAGAATCGATGAAATCTAAACGCAAGGTACGTTGTTAAATATTCCCATTTATCTTCAAAATTTACATTTTATGCATTGACGTAAGTAATGCGCAAAATATCGGTAAACAACTGCAATGTATTAAAATTCAAAATAAATGTTTTCTTACATATCACTATGTGTACTGCATCAAATGTTCCGAATTGTTTGACAAATTCTGGAAAAATAGCAAATAAAAACCGTAAATAAAAAATCAAGAAAATCTTCATGTGTGTTTAAATATTTATAGAAAATAAAAGAAAATAAAGGAGAAAAACTTTATATCTCAATTATCTTAAAAATCTGAAAATGTGCTTCTATAAAGTAGGTCATCATCACATTATGGTTATAAGACAATTCGCAATTTTACCTAGAATTCATTTGCATGCAAATCGGATGTTTTTATAGTTATCTATTTAAATATCAAAAGATACTTTTAGTAACATACTTTTGGTAACATAAATAAGCTACTTACTTATATGTCTTAAACTTTACTTACTGACTTTGACAGAGTCAAATTAGTAACTACTTCCGGGAACACAATATGAACATTTAAGCTTAAACTTCAGGACAATGGGTTCCTATTAAGTACACCTTAATATTGTTGGTTAACAAAGCATTACAGTGGACATTGTTAAATATAACTTTCGTAATTAGATGTTAACTAATTGTAACTAATGCTTTTTGGAAACATCGTCTTTACGTAACTGCAAAAATAACAGCATTTATCAAATTTTGAAATATAACAGTTATTTATATACAAGTAATGCATATTTAATCAATCTCAAATTTATCAAAATGTCCACAATTGAAAGAGCATAATGATAATCTTCGACTCTTTCTTAATAGTTTTCTTTTTAATTTTTAATTTGTTACAGGTTGTAAAGATGTTTATTATCGTGGTGACAATATTTGCGGTGTGCTGGTTGCCATATCAGGGATTTTTCATCTTTGTGTATCATTATCGTCATTTCGCAGAAAGCAGTTACGTGCAACACGTGTATTTAAGTTTTTACTGGCTTGCTATGTCCAACTCTATGGTAAATCCGATCATATATTACTGGATGAATAACAGGTACTGTATTAATTCTTATATATAAATTGTCAAAAAAATCATGCTTTGACAAAAAAATCATTTTTTCTAAAAAAATAGATTTTATCAATTTTTAAAATTTTATTTTTAAATCAATTTTAGATAATATATTCAAGAGATTTTACCTTATCGTTTGACATGCATGAATTTTAATGTCTAACTTAATATTTATTTTATATGTATAATATATGTGTATATGTGTTTTAATCCTTAAAATATTTTTGTATTATATGTAAACTCTGTTATATGATACATGATATTCAATACTAAAGCAAAAATTTATCGAGCGTACATTTGTGTTATATGATATATGATACATGTATAAATATAAAATTCTGTTCTGAATTCTTTCTAACATTAGTTATAGATAGCCTAAGGTAAGCTTAAAGCTAAAATAAATTAAAAGATCTGTTAATAAGTCATTATATAATAAAATTAATAATCGATAAAGTTATTAAAATATACAAAGATATAGATTATATACACAAATGTCATTCGAACATCCGATTATACATAATATTTTTATAATAATTCGAAAAACGTAGAAATCAATTAATTTTATTTCAGTATCAATTAAACGCGATGAAAAAATTGGGATTAATCACGTATGAAATACAGTACGACTACAATAAAATTAACAACATGGCATATGAAAAAAAGCATACGCTCAACGAATTTTTGCGGTGGCATGGACTTTCAATTTCATATATTAAAAGAGATTTAGGTAAATCCTTGTAATATCCGATCAAACATAATACTTTGAAAAATTGGATAACTTTCGAAATTATATCAGCATGTCCGACAATTTAAAAAAATAACGAATCTCGAGATTAATGTTGTCAAAAACATTGTTATGAAATTTCATTGAAAACTTATACAAAGAATTAAGTGATCTTATTGTCCTGAATTAATATTATTTCGATGTAGACATAAGTTTATAAATTAAGCGCTTTCTTTAAAAAATATATATTTATTACCACCTCAACGAGAAATAATAATGGAATTGAAGTCAATTCCATTATCATTTTTCATTGGAACTTTATAAAAATAGTTCTCACATTTAAAAATTGCATAAAAATTCCATTATAAAATAGTTACTGTACTCTGTGTTAAATACGATTTGTAATGATAATAGGTTTACACAAAATTTTAATCGTATAAGTCATTCGGCGGTTTCGTAACGGCATTTGCTAATCAATAATGCGGGAGCATCGATCCCTCGGTTAACCACAGAGAGTTTCAGTTTACATTCTAATTATACATTTCTACATTCGCATATCGATTCTCGACAGTCTAGCTTCTCACCGATGTTCCACCCTCTAAGTTCCTTCACTCTGAAAATTGATCATGTCTGACGCAATCTGATCAGCCATCAGACACTCTTCATTGCACCCAGAAGAAATCTTGTTATTACCATCTACTATCATTTTCATATCCTTGGACGATCCTATTAGTAGCCAGACATCCGACAATTTTCTATTCGTGACATCAATGATTAGTTACATTTAATATGTATAACGATAACGAGATTACATTTAGTACTATTGTACACGATCAAGGAAACCAGTGAAAATAATAGAGTTTTTATTTCATCTTTTCTCTGAGAATAATGTAAAATAAACATTAACATTTCGATGACATACAAACAACACTACGAAAATAATAATTAAAATTAAAAAATTAATTTTCGAAATTAATATAACATATTATTTCAATAAAATAAATATTAAAGAATGTAAAAATTATAATATTCTCTCATTTGCATTAGCACATAAATTTATTTTTAAAGTAAAGTTCTGATTTTACGTTACAAAATTACATATTATTATATATATTATGCCAAATGCATTTAAAAACAGAAATAATTAAAATTATAATTTGTTTATTAAAAATATTTTGTACCTGTTATTTTCTTACAAAATATTTAGTAAATAGTAATTAGCGTTGCAGTGACATTTTGACTATCAGCTTCAGCGCTCAGATCAATTTTAAATTTATATTAAAATTTAATTCTTAATTTCAGAAATAATATGTATTTTGTCATATCTAGTAGATTTATTTTGACAATGAGAAAATCTATTTTAATGAACTGTATACGTAAATACATATTGCTGAAACTTAATATCTTGTATCAAATCCGAGGCAAATTGATTAAATTCAAGATCTGACATCTTCTATGAAAGTGTAATAATATCGTGTACGATATTTGCATTCTCCGCCATTGTGTACTCAAGGGTTTCACAGTTGCCGCAATACACACCGGAGACTACATGAACTCTCAATTATCATTCTATTAAAATATATTATAACAATCGGAACAGTGGACAATGTCATGATTAGAATCAGAATCAATGTTAATATTAACAAAATAGAATGGCATTATTCGGTATAATAAAATGTATCAACTGTACTATTTCTTTTCTGATGTTTTACTGCCTGATTGATTAATAAACAGAGGCCTGCAAATTATTTTTCAAACCTATGAAAACGATAAAATAAATAAATAAATTGTAATAAGATTCAATTGTAATAAGATTGTCTCCTTCTTTATTATAATTTTAAATTGTGTATTTATTCATTGGTGGAAAAAAGTAAAATTGCACATTTTCATACATGCTAATTTTCAAATATCTCAATATAAAAATTATATGTTAATTAGAATTAATCTTATCACAATAATTTTTAAACTACATAACAAATAACTAATTTATTACACTTACGCATACAAATAATTATTGTAATAATATCAAGATTTTGACAACACATAAAATATTTATGTTTATAAGGTAAAATAAAAATTTTATTCTAAAAATTAATTTATACAATGACGAAATTATATTTAAGTTTTAACATTTTTAATATTTACTTTATTTATATAAATTGCAATTAATAATTTCATGAAAACATTATATTAAGTTCATAATACTTGTTTTATATTCATGTTTTTTTGTGTTTTCAAAGATAGGAAAATAAATGATAAACAGATTTATATTATTGAATATTATTATAGTGAATGGAATTGTCCTTCAGATAACTTTTATGACATCTTCGATCGTTTCACTCCACACGCGACGATGAAATATTTCCACATTAGTAATATGTCAGAAATTCTGAAGGACACTGACTTGCCATCGAACGTTTGGCGTATCTAGATGGGTTGGTCTCTTTGGATTATAGATAAGAGAAAAAAAGGTGTTAATTTTAATTGCTTTCTAATATTAATTAAATTTTAAAAATTTGGTTTCTTGGAACTAATGAACATATTTTTTTCTTAAGAATTTGATACTTTTAAATCATAACATTATTCGTTAATAACTATTCTTTTATGTATGTCTTTTTCAGTAATTTAGAGTAAAGCTGTTTTTAAATATCCAATATAAAATGTAAAAATATGTCATATTTCGAGAGAAAATAGAGGAAGCAGTAGGTTTTAACTAATTAATGCTTTTATAACACATATTACAATTCTGCAGCATACCTATATAAATTTAGGAAATTTAGGAATTTCAAAGAAAAGCAGAACTTTACCATATCTCTCTAGGAGTTATGAACGAGCTGTCAAGACCTTGGTCAGCAAGTCAAATAAGAAAACAGGTCGTTTACCAAGATTATGTCCATGAAGACCAATATATTTTATACCTGCTACTGTTTACGTCATATCGATAACTCAAACCAAAATAATTTGGTCCGTAGCTAAAAGGAATTGAAAACAAAAGATTTATTTTAAAAATAGCTTTGAGAATTTTCTATTTATAGTCGATTACAATGTAATCGATTTAATATCAATGTAAGAATATTAGAACTAAAAATAGATATATTCAGATATAATATTGACTCGTATTATAAAATTTACTGTACTTTATATTTAGTACAAGTCATTTTAGTAAAAATATAAAATATTTAACACAGAAAATTCATGTAACAATCTTTTAAAAACAGTAAGTTTAAAGAATGATATATGCTATGAAATCTATAGAAAATATTTTTACACTCTTACATATGACTTGAAAGTTTTAATTAATTCTACTTTTTAGACGAAAAGTATGAGATATTATTATCCGATCTAAGCTCTGCAGTACTAATCTCACTTGTGATCGTTTTCTTCAACTTAATTTAAATTTCACCTGCACGCAAGTCGCATTGTCTTACACTGCTGATAATTCGTTTAAATGCATTGTAATTTTCTTAATTAATTGAAAAATTAGCCAAACAAAATGTTATTTACAAATGTACGCGTGTCATCTAACGTATTAACTGTTACAGATTTCGAGTTTACTTTGAATTGGTAATCTGCAAATGCTGCTGCATGATAAATCGAACAAACGTGCAAACTCATGAAGCCCAAGAATTAGCGGGGTTTCAACGTTCAGAAATCATGCCATGCAATTCAGGTAAGTGTAATTTCTATTTACTCAGTTGCACATGATAATTGAGCGATGTTTTATTTTACACACTTTTTCTCTTTACACTTATGTGTAACTCTTTTGATTACATATAAATGATCGATAATTGGATTTTGATCACTTGTTTTATGATTTGCACGAAAACTATCTGAGATCGGATTTGACAATTCAAATTGTTTTGAACAAATGATGATAACTTTATTTTACATACAAAAGAAAAATATTATATAATATCCTTATTTTTTTATATTTATATTTGAATGTTTCCATTTCTAATAAAATTTTCCGTGATTTTTTTATCTCTTGTATAATTATGTCAGTTACAGAAACATAATAAATCATATTTTATTGACAATGATTCTTTGATATAATTCGCTTGACTAGAAACTACGTATAACCAATCGAAAAAAGTCTATCACGGAATTATTTCCAAAACGTCACACGAGAGAAAATATTGATTCGTTCAATATCTCGTCTAAATGGTCGCAGATATCTCGATCGTAACTGTAAAAGCTTTTCAAACAGTTTATTTTTATCTTTTCAAAAATAGAATATTTTATTTCAAAAGATTTCCGTTTAATTTCTGCTTATTATACATATAGCAATGTCGAAGACGCAAACTAATCAATGCGAATGGAATTTGGCGGATGTGTAAGATAATCAAGATATGAATAAAGCGGTATCTTTCAAATGCCGTGTTCGATTGCTTTTGAAAATATGACCTTCGACCTTTAAAACTAAAAGGATATTTTCCCCACATATATAATTCTTACATATATAATTCTTAAATTATAATATAGTATAGATATAATTATAAGTAAAATAACGTGTTACAATAATAAATTTAATGTTGTAAATTGAATAATTGACATTTTGGAAAAAAATATATTCAGAAATAAAATTTATAAGATATATAGGGTGTCCCAAAATTCGGGCATAAAAATATTATAGCAAGAAAATTTTCGAAAAAATATGTGAAATAATTATTTGTAAACTTTTATTTTTAAATACTTTTTGAAATATAAGCATTTAAAGCTGGCTAATTGCAAATTACGTTTAGACAGTTATGGCCGTGAGTTGCACTCATTGTCAGTAATATTAGTGGCCGCATAACCATTTAAACGTAATCTTTGTTTGACTAGCTTTAAGCCTTTGTATCTCAAAAATTACACACTGTTTGAAATAAAAATTTACAAATAACTTTTATTTAATTTTTTGAGAACTTTTTTACTATAATATTTTGATGAATGAATTTCGAGGCCTATTCACAAAAAAAAATCTTTTCTAAACTTCAATATTTTTTAGCAGTAAAATTACCACTTAATTTATAATATATTTCTAAAAATATTCTCTTTAATAATTTTATTGAATAATGTTTTTTTTAACAATTTTGTAAGATTAGTAATGGGTTTAATATGTCAATTCGCGTTATTTCACATCTTCGATATTCGCATGTTTTCCGATATTCGGAATTTTCGTTTGTTAACTTTTCGTTGCTACATTTGTTTTTCGCCAGAATGAGGAAGCATCGAGATCAAAAACTAGTTAAAGCGGCACGACAAACTAAGCCAAGGCATATATACCGCGAATTTTTCACGAGTTGCAATATTACAAAAGATATTTGACCAACATTTTTGCATTATTTTTTACACTTTTACTGCGTTATTTTTAATAAAACATTTATATATTTCCTGCAATTTATAGTTTAAAAAATTGTGCACAACAAAGCTTGAGAATTTTTTGTCCGTAAAATTTAATGTCATAAAGTAGTTATGTGCGTGTGTATATGTGTGAACATAAATAAAATCCATTGAGAGTTCATGTGCATACCCAATTTAACGTTTCGTATTTAGATTGCTTTTTAATGACGCTTTTACATCTATGTTCATATTTTTTAATTAGTTATTTTTATAATCATTGAAAGGAGAAATGATAAAATATTTTATAATAAACTCATTACTATATACTATAACTGATAAATAATCAATTTACTGAAACACTTTATCAGTTCTTTTTTTATGGGAATACAAAGCGAAATGTATTTATTGTAATACTTGCATAAATAATTTATTTTCTTTCCTTTTCTCTTTTCATGATTAAACCATTTTCATTATATAACAATAGATGGTCTTTTTTATACACTGCTTGCGGGTAAGTATATATTTTACGTAGTTTTATTTAGTGTATGATGCGACAAATATATGTTGAAGCATGTCATCGTAAAACCTCAGAGGTAACGTTGTATTTTAAAGTCTGCCACGCGCTTTATTTTATGTCAACTGTCTGCAGAATTTCAACCTCTAGCAAAGACATATTGTTTAATCTAATCCTATCACTATTCTCAATGTGAAATTGTCTTCGCGTAAGTTATATCTTGAATACAAAACGCGCAACAATATGTTCAGCTTTCTAAAGAGACATAGCAATCCTGCTTGATAGTCTAATCCAAAATATCATATATTATGAGATAAATAACAAAGACTATAGATTACTTGCAATATATGTATATATATTTACAATATAAGGTAAAATATAGAAAAAGATAGCACAAACGGAATAATGTATTTATAATAATTACGGATGTTATTTAATATTTATTAATTAATAATTACGAAAGCAACATGTCAATAATTTATTTGTGTATACATATACTTATTTTTAATTCATATCGCAAAATAGATTCGATAGTGTTCTAGGATTTTTTTCTGTATATTTATATTATAGAGACGGAAAAGATTCTTTTAAAACGCTTTTGTAAACTCCAATTGAGATTGAAACAGAACAACCGGGCGTGAACCAATTTGTGCATCAATTTGTCATTTCCTATTTCAATCGCAATTTACGGCTCGAATTAGAACGCCGGAAAATTTACTCTCTCTCTTCTAGTATTACAAATATATATACTTTGTCAAAAATATACATGTGAATAACATTACAAATTTATCTCTTTTGATCGCAAAAATTAATAAATTCAGATAACAGAAAATATAAATTTACATAAAAATTTGTATTTAACTTTAGTGCTACTGTGACTTTTTATCCAGGAGCTAATTCAAGTATTTGTTATTAAAAAGCAACGCTATCCAGGAGCTTGTGATTCCATCTATTCCCTTTAATATATCTGTAATTACAGACAGTGTCAGTTCTGTACCACTTTCCGTACTACGACCTGTGATTTCAAGCTTGTTTGGGTGAATATTTACCCCAAACAGTGTTAATGTAATTTTCTTATATTCATAATTCTTTACAATATACATTACAATATACTTTGTTTGCGAATAAGTTTGATTTTATAAATTAATAAACTGTTTGGATAGAGAAATACTTACAAAAGAATTACTTCAACAATTTTCAATAAATCTTACGATAATTTTTCTGATTATGATAGCGAAAAAAAGGACGTGTCAGAACACAATTTTGAATACAATAAATCGATATATAATTATTACATGTTATCCATAATTAAATAATTATTATATCGATTTACTCTACTAAAAAAGATAAAATTAAATTATTAATCTTACATGCGTTCTAATAATTTTGATTACAAAGTTATAAAGAGTTACAAATCAAGTTACAAAGATTTAAAATAGAAACAGTTCTTCTGGGATTTAATGGGTTACAATGATACTTAATAAGATTGTTAAACATTAAAATTTATTTATTTTACATTAAAATAGAATCAGGTCATTTATTCTACCACTTCTCAATTTATAATAAAAACATAAAAAAGTGTTAAATATGTTTTAATTATGCACGGAGAAAAATAGAGAGTTAAGTAATTTTTACCTCACATGACTAGTAAAAATATTCTGGCTATTTTTGCCGAACTCATGACAAACTTTACTTGCTTGAAAGTAAAAATACCAAAGACTTAATGTATAAAGTGCATTACAATTATAGTAAATCAATTCAAGTATTTCAAGTTATCATTACTTTACAATAAAATAAATCGTACTATTCTCAAAACTCTAAGCACGAACAATTTTACACACTTGTACTTTTACTGCGCAATAAAATCAATGTTAAAGCAAGAAATACACTGAGAACAGTAATAATCTCTGAATTTTCGTTCAGTGTGCGATTTAGCTCATCGTTAGCATATTAGAGTACCGTTCCGAAATCTTCGAATCCCGCCGATGCATTTCCAAAAATTTGTAAGACAGTGCGTAAATGTAATTAATAAAATAGAATACGTGCGAAATAATGAATACAGATTAAGTTATAAAAATATTTAAAAAAATAAAGTGTTTAGAAAAATAAAAAAAAGCGAATTCTTTTTTTTTCGTTTAAATATTGCACCCGAATTATTACTGGTCTTTATCGTAATAATTATCGAACGATATAATATTGATTCAGTTCTGAAAATTAGAGAAAATTAACCTTTACTGTCGATTTTTGTTATAATATAAAATCCGTAATAATTATTGCGAAATCCATAATGGAAGAATGTTTACTACAGTAGTATGTAATCTCTCTTCGCGTGCTTGTCAGAGCGTAGGCGATCTCTTCTGCATATATCCGTAGATATATGGGACCTACAGCTATTTAACACCGGTTCTGAACGGCTATTAGAAGATACTTTCTTGGACAGGGTTACTTTCGGAAATTTGCCTTTGCCTTCCGAAAGGTGGCGATCGCTTCTAAATCGATCAAAAATCGATTTAGAGTTATACTATTCTCAGTGGATTTGAACCCGGATCTTTGGTACGGAGAGTAAACTCGCAAATCCTTATTCCACATCGCCACATCACCACAATATGTAATAGTTATTGTAAAAAAGACTAAAAGTTCAGAGAAAGCAAAAATACAATAATTATTACTGTTTTTTAGCTCTCAGTGTACTCGTCGATAGAATAAGTTCTATTGAGATATATGGTAATTTAGATTTATGTGCATTTCTTCAATACAGCATAAAATTTACTTTACGAAATGTAAAAAGTATTTTACACTATGACTATACAACGATCGCTCATTTACCAGAAGTAAAATAAATGTTACATAAATGGGCGCCTGTTCCTATATGGACCTGCCAGTTCCATAAAATTTATTAGAATTCTAGCACATGTTACTTTACATTTTTCTCTGTGTGTGAGTAAATTTTCACCCAGAATAGTATTAAAGTAAAAAAATATGAGTAGCACTCTAGGGTTAAATACTACAATTTTCTAATGTAAATTTATATTCTGCAAGAATATGGATTTTGTTTAATGCGTGATCCAGGTTGTCCACACTGCTCAAAATGGATGACAAACATTTCAATTTCGCATTTTGCTTTGTTTCCAGGTCGTTTTAAAACTACTTCTGTCAGATGGCGACAAAGCGTGGCCGAAAGTCCGCTACAGACCTTTAAAACAAATACTCGCACAATGTGCGAGGGACTCCAAACTAAAGAGGACGTTGCTATAATCTGAGTGCTAGTTTAATTATATCGTACATTACGAGAACAATGCTATAAATGATGTAATAATACCATCTTCATGCTTTACAACGAACTTTGTTATAAGCAATTATCGAATGTTCTAATTGCTAAATTGTCAACAAAAGTAAGTTAGTAAGCATAACATTTTATCTTTCCCTTTTAAAAGATATTATTTACTCGTAAATGAGACTGACAAAATTGTAAACAGAAAAAGTTCGATGTTATTTGTAATATTCAAATGTACTTAATAATGTAATTGTATAAATATACGTCTCGTATGATAACATTCTTTACTCTCTCGGAACTGTTACTATTATATTACGACAACAAAATTCTGTATATATTCTGAAATAAACAGAATTTGTTCTCACGAATCAATCTCGTTTTAATTTACTTTTCCAGCATTTTTTATAAATGTTATTATTTGATAATGTATTATTTATCATATATGTATCTTCAAATATTGAAATACAATTAAAATTTTATAAAAAACATTTTTATTAACATTTGAGTTCATGTGCGCAATGGATTTTAAATAAATCTTTCAATTACCTATTAAATTGTCATTAATTTATCTATAAAGATATTAATTAATTAATTAATATTTTCTAATCTGTATTACTTTATCAAAATGATGTTGTACCGTCTTCCTCTTATTTTTTTTTTGCAAAATTATTATTTTATGTTGTGCAATTCTATACGTCAAATTATTAGTCTCACTAGTGCGCATGAAAGATATTATAAATTTTGAAGTTTTAGTTCGTAAAATTATACTATACATCAAAATATAATGTTAGAAAATGAAATAATAATATAATTGGACATTTTACATGACTTCAGTATAGTTTTCTAATTTTCTAATGAAATAATATTTATTATTATTTCATTAGAAAATTAGAATTATTTACACTTAATTCTGAATTCGAGAAAACAAAATAAAAAATATTTAAATGTATTTATACATTATTATATAAAATGTAATATAAGAAATTTATTTAAAGATATATTACTAATGCTAATTATAATTGTTCTAAACCTGCCTATTTTTATAAAATCATCGCAATGCATTTCAACATAAGTACAGAAAATATTTGAATTATTAATTAGTAGCATATTTGTCATATGTAAATTAAAGGAGATGCAAAATGCGCGTTTTGAAAACTTGACGACAAGAACTGCTTTCACGATGCAGACGTACAAACAATGGCTCTGCATATTTCAGAAGTGAATGCACTAGCTATATTCATTTATTACGCGACAAGAAATATAGCGCATTGAATTAAACCTGATTTTCTTACCGGTTTCCACTATTATTTCAGAGAACGATGAACATACGCTGTAATCGTATTCACTAACAAACGTTCAAAACGAAATGCTGCACAAACTGGCATATATATGAATATACTATTCAAAACTGATATATACAAATATCCATCCAAAGTATAAAAAAAGAAGTATAAATCCATATAAATCTATCTTAATAAATTAATATTTTTAGATAATAAAAAGAACAATAAAATCATTAGAATGCCAATCATTGTAAATTATATTTGTATGCGTATGTGAAAGAGAGACAAAGAAAGAGTTTTGAAAAACGTTGAATAAACTGAATAATTTCAAGTATATTTATTCATAGTGTTTATTTTTAAAAATATATTGTCCATTTATTTCTAATTATTTAAATTATAAATCTTCGAAGTTTCTGCATGATATTACTCCTCGATTAATATCAGCTTGTTCTTTAACCTATTTTTTTATCGATTTCGAACCAGTGCATTATCTATGCAAATATCATTATACAGCTGTTTCCAAGACAACTGGCTATTTTTATGTTTAGCTGTATTAATGAAAGCATCATACAGGTAAAATAATCTTTCAAGAATGCTAAACAATTCGTATAAGAACAAATACATTTACAGCCAATAAGATTTTAAGATTCATAAGTTTAATTGTATTAGGTATATTTGCCTTCTAAATTTAGTTCTCTTATTTAGTCCTATCTATAATTTAGACCTATAGTTCTCGTCATTTGAAAGAGATGTATATATTATAGAACACAGTTCGTGACGAAGCAGATTTAGATAGTATTTAAGATAGCAGAAAGAGATGATTCACTATTCAAGTATTAAATCCAGGTATTAACATCGCATAATAATCGGACAGATGGTATTAAACATTATGATGACTAACCGTTTAAAAATAGATCAGATTTAAGTTCTTTCATATTCAGAGATACAAGTACGCGAGAGATACAAGTGTGAAGTGAGAAATCAATAATTCACATTTACGTAATTAAGCCTAAATTTAATTTTCAGCTTAATCTTAAAATTGAGAAAATCATATTAAGCAGAGTAAATTAAATTTTCTACCTTAGGTATTTTTTAATAAAATAATAAAAACCACACATTAATGTCTTTTAAATCGCACCTATACTATTACAGAAGTTTTACTTCTTTAGATGAATAGCATAATACATCATCTTCCTTTGTGTCGTGTGTACCACCATATGATGGACTATAACCATATTTGGCAGGATCTTTATGAAAACAGCGATTTTCTGAAAACTGTAAATTGACTGCTTTCAAGTTTCTTCTGCATAGACTTTTATATCGTATGGCTGCCTCTTTTATGATACAGTATAAAATATATATTTTAATATTGCAACCCATAGATTACACGGCAAGATATTTCATAGAAAATTTACCATCACCAACACATATTTTTTTATTGTGTGTCAATTATGCGCAACACTTTCTCGTAAATTATTATATAAATTATTTATTCATATTTTTTATCTTGATCGCAAATTATAGAAAGCTTGCAATTATTATTTAATATATTCAAATTATATGCTCCAATAACACTGTCTGACACTATTTTACACCACAAACCAGACTACGTGATTCCTATAGATTTTCTGTTATTGAGAAACTATAAGTGAAATTACGTCATATTTTTGAGAAAATTGAATTTAAAAGTTCCGAGAATGGCATTTTTGGATACTTCTGAGTTAAAATAGTTAAAAAAATGTGACGTGATAGAACAATTTTATTTACGTTTTTGATAAAAGAATCTAAGAATTGCTTATGTTCAACCCTTTTGTAACACGAGTATGAAAAGTCATTTTTGGCGTATTTTTATCTGCTGAAGACGAATTCGTTATCCAATTTTAGACAACTATCACGTTACAATTTTAAGAAAAATGATGATTTTGCGGCTTTGCCGTTTAAGACCTCTTTGATATCATTTTTTACAAAATTGTGAAATAATTTGCACAACGGATTCGTATGCACAGACAAAAGTATATATTTTACATCGGAAATGACTATTCACATGACTCTGTGTTGCAAAACGGATGGTTAGGTGATTATTTAAATTGATAAGCAGACCATTACCATCCTTTCTTTTATCTATAACTGTAACATTTTGCATGTGAAGCAATCAACGCAATTCTAGATAATTCTTATAAGTTTTTTTTATCGCTGAATACGAATCTACAAATTGCCCTATCATGTCACATTATCTACCTATTTAAATTCAAAGGTACTAAAAAATGCTATTTTCGACGCTTTTAAGTCCAATTTTATCAAAAATTAGACTCGATAAGGCAATTTCACTTACAGATTCGTTTTCAGTGACAAATAATCTATAAGAATCACCTGATCCAATTCGTAGACTGAAGAAAAGTTTAAACTTGTCGAACAGTGTAATGAGTTAATATGAAAAAGTAACCTTTATTACAATTACTCTTATGAAGAGTGATTACATAAATTTGCCTAGCCTTGTGTTATACACAATAACATTTTTCATTCAAAAATTCATAACTAGAATCTAAAATCAATTTTTTTCTTAACAAAGAAAAAGCACTCGACACTTTTCAAAAATCTTGCAGACAGATTTAAAAATTGTAACAATATAATATTATATCTTTTTTATTAATATACAATTAATTTTTAGACAATAACAATTGCCAAATAATAGAGTTAATAAAAACTTGAGATGAAAATTAGTATCGACGCAAACAATTTATTCAACAAAATATAACAATTTTTGATCTACAGCATATATCGAACGACGGCACTGTCGATATTTCCTATTTCCTTTCCGAAGCTATGACGGAATTATCGAATTGAACGATCATCTTGAGTGAGTATCCACATGAAGAATGGTGTGTCGCTGATAGAGAATTATAGCATTCACATGGTACGGAACTGCATGCTGTGATTGCATGCCAGGAATACATACAGATTACTTAGATGGAAGAAATTAATTTCTTGGTGACATACTTTCTCTGTGTTTCTCACATGCGTAATAAATGAAAATGTCCATCATCTGTACTGAGTGTAATGCTGCCGGGTTTATACGAAAATTGTGTTTAATATAAAAGACCGCACACTGCTTTACATTACATTACGGTGCAACCTTCATGCTCGATATCTTTCAAACAGGCAATCTTAGAAGAATAGAAGCGGTAGCATCCTTTTCTATTGTGCGAAGTCAAGTACAAACGACGAACATGAAAAGAAATAAATGACTTAAAGCATATTGCTTCGCAAGCTTTTATCTTTTGATTCAGTTGAGATTCATCTCATCATATATTTTTTTAAATTATACATAGATAGCATCTGTCATCAACGTATGTTAGGAGAAATACTATAGTTGCAGTTGTTAAAAAATTAAGCACGATTAGACTGTGTGCAAAATTAAAATATGCTCAGATGTGCAGTGTAAAATTTGATGAAGCACGAAAACAATACATCATACGCTATTAAGAATATTACTTTTGAGAGAATTCTTAACCGTAGAGAATATTCGCAATAACGTAAGACTTGACAATAGAAAACTGTCAGTTAGAATAAATAAGAAATTAAATGGTACGTCAAATTCTCAAGTGCAATGTATTTTATTTCTATAAAATCTCTATTTAACACAGACTGAACTTACGCGAAACACACATGAAGTGCTTTGAACAATTTACTCCCACATTTGTCGTTTGCACTTGGCGTCCCACAATAAGAACAAATACCATAGCTCTTATTGCGCTTCTGTTCTGTCGTCTGAGGATGCAGCGATGCGCACGTTTGTAAGATGTCAAGATTTATTAAAGAGAGAGGGAAATGTGATGTGATATCGGTTCAAGATTCAAGGTTTTTTAAGCGTAGAATTTCACCATTTAATAGGAATCATTACATTGACGTACAGTTTACATTGTGATATTAATGCATATTATCTAATGGATATGAGATATTTCATGACATTAATTAATTGAACGTAAACCGTTTGTGCATATATCATACTAATTAATCGGCCGTAATATAAACATTTTATACTTAAAGCTTTTTAATAAAACTAATTACATATTTTTTGTACGCTTACGCTGTGCGCTTTATATTTTACAAAGAATTATTGGTAGAAAATTAATTGGATACATGTTATGTTTTTGCAACAAGAAAATGACTCGTATATACGATGTGAAATAAAGTCTCTTTTTAGAAAATAAAAGCGTGTACTTGTTTCAAAATAAAAGCATGAAGTTAGAACACATTCTACTTGTATAATCTCTTGCTTTACTGTGAGAGGCATTTGTTTCATCGAATTATTTCCGCGTTAATGCTGTTTAGCCATGTATATATAAAATGTACAGAGTGTACTTTCACTTACACTTTTTTTATTTCATGAAAGCTCAATTTCAGGCATTTCACGATTGTAATATCTTTACATTTTCTTTTCGAAATCCTCGCTGCTAATGCATTTGCTGTTATTAACAAGGTATAATACTCATTTTTATTGGCGCAAGAATATTCGCATTGGTTACAAAAAAAATGCATAATATGATATCTAAACTATTCCATTTATTAGAAATCTGTCCTCCGTGGCTAATGCTTTAACTTTGTACATGCTAAATACATTATATTCGTAAGTTAATTTTATAGAATTACTAAGGGAATTTACGTCAACATATGTTGCCACGCTTACTACTAGTCGGCCCACGGGGTAGTAAAATTTTGAGTACAGGGGGAGAGGAAGAGGGAGAGAGAGAAAGACAAAGGGAAAGACTAGCACGTGTCCACCCACGGAAAGAGCTCTACATTATACACGGCCACATAATACAAGTCGTCTACATAATCTTAATGATACGTAACCATGCGGCGCGAATACACGGCCCAAAAGACCATACTGCACTGAGTTTCGCAAATGAAAGAGACAACACATCTCGTACACCCGTTCGCAAATAAATCACTGACCTGCGCGCGCATCTACCTTCAACCTTGGTCTTATGAAATGCCGACTGGTAAACCAGACAAATGAAATTATTACTGGTCGTACCTACATGCACGCACCGCGTACATTGGACGAGAAAAACAGAGGAGAGGCTAATGTAGTTTTGCGAGGTTGTACACGAGACGTGTGGTAAAATTAGATTCCTGTCAAGTGCTAATTCGACGTTTACGTTAAAGTGCGGTTTATCAAGCTGGAAGAAGATGAATGCGGCAAAATGCACTGACAATGACACTTAGTTAGACTTAAGCACGAGAATGAATGGAATGAAACATTCGACGAGAAAGACGTTTATTACTATTTAACTATGTAGACATTCAAAACGCTGACAAGGGAGAGCGATATCTTTAGCATTTGGATTTATTGCTTATTATTATTTTACTCTCTTAATTATCCCATTATCTTTTTGTTTATTAAAAATCTTTTGTTTATTAATAAAATACTATTAATGTAAGATTTCTATTAAAAATATAAAATTTCAAAATATTAAATAATAAAAATATTATTGTCATGAATATCGAATTATTCAGGCAACCCAAAATAGCCCTTCTGTGGGATAGACACTAATTCGTTTAGTATTATCAAACTTAGAGTGGACTAACCTCGTAGATATATAGACAGCCAAACTGAGTCTGTTGGGATATTACTTCATATAGTAAAGCTTGTCTAACTCGTTACCATCCGTTGACCATAGAAAGCTAGAGAGATAAATCTATGAATTCATAGCATTAACTATGACGTCGTATCCAAAGTGGGTTCGCAACACTATGTAATTATATTAGTAATTTTAATGTAACAAATTTCCATTTAGGTTGTTTGATGTTACCAATATTACAGATAGTAATTATTTTATCTATAATTTAAATTTTATCTATAATTATTTTATATGTGTATATATATTTTCTGTATGTCTACATTTGTACATAAAATAATATTAGTAATTACTTAATTGAAAGTAAAATTGGTAATTTTAGAGAGCATTTTCGAAAATGTTATAAGCACTAAGAGGAATTAAATCAATTAATTACGATCCTAGGTACAAAGACTTACAACCACATGCTTATAATGCAATAGCTCGTGTCATTGCACGTCAGCTACTCCATGATTCATGCATGAAAAGCTGGGAGTAAAGGTCACACTATATCAATTCTAAAAATTCTATGATACATTCTTTTCCATTGTTAAAATGTCTCTCTATGTGTATGCATGTGTATGCATGTGTACACATGTGTAGACATTTATGGGAATCCTTTATGCTCCGTCGGGAATTCAAGACTGACTAAAGAAGAAACCGGAACAGATGCCTTTCGTTTCTTTATATTGGAATGGGTTTTCTATTTCATTGGAAAACAAGTTGCGTATTTCAGTACAACCTAAATATTGGAATTTTTGTTCCGGAGATACCTATTTAGCTTTTAATTAAAGTTCAAATTTCTGTTTCGCAAGGTAACGTGCTAGTGGAATTGTATTGAAATTCAGCACACACGTCAATTTACCGGATAATTGATCCGGATAAAACAACTCGAGTTTCATGTAGCTTTTATGATAAATAAAAAGATTTAAACACTACTTTGTATAAATCTTTTTATTTATCATATTTTAATTACGTAAACGTAAAACCTTCCAAAAATCAAGATTAACGTGCTCAATTATTAGACTAATAAGATCACAATTATCACAAATTTATCTTTAACAAAGCGCGTTAATATTAATTTTCGGAATTTCGCGTTTACACGAGCCATTATGCATAAGCATGCGATTACAAATCTTTTTATCTACAAACGTTTAATTCATCTTATAACTGTGGTTACAACTTTCCCAAAAATGCTCTCTAAAATTACCAATTTTACTTTTAATTAATCGATTATGGACATCATTTTATGTACAAATGTAGAAAAATACAAAAAAATTTTCTTAGAATTTGTAAGTATATTTTTCAATATGTGTCATGTTCTAAGAAAGCTGTTGTATCATATTGCAATTTTTAATAATTTATTCTTTTACAATTTTGCTACGAGAGAAACCCATAAATACCAACTGGCGCAACATTGTCATATGGTGGTGGATTATTAACGAGTAATAGCAAATTCCTGAGGACATTTATAAAGAGGAAACTTCTAATTCCAAAATGTTGATGTTATGATAACTTTTAAATGGCGAGTTGTTAAAGTTGGGGAATCAAAATGTCAAAAGTTCCCTCGCATTGAGAGTATATATGATATACTCTTTTTTTATCTCTGTATACACAAACTTTTTGACATACTAATTTACCAACTTTAATACACCTTCCAAAGTCGTTACAATTTAGAAGTTAATACTCTAAATAAAAGTTACATTGTAAAATAAAAATAGGAAAGACGAGCAATATTTTAAACATTTTCTCTCGAAGGAGTATCTTAGATATCTTCTAAGAATACACTCATAAGAATAAGAAGGAGAAAGAGAGAAAGAAAATTTCAAATAATGCTGCACATTTTACTGGGACATTTAAAAAAGGATAGCGGCTAATAAAGTCAAAAAGAGTCAAACATAATATAGTCCTTCAATCGAAATTCTGATGATATACTGAACATATTTCTTTAATATATTTTTAGAGTCTCAGCGAAACGTGTTCGTGATGGTATTACGAAAGGGCGCCAATCCCTTTGGCATTCCTGGACCCTTCTGTTTCGACCTTATTGCTGTCTTTATTAGAAGGTCGCAAACAAAGTTAATAACACGTTACTAAAAAAATCATTTATATATTTCCCCCAAAATATTTTTGTATCTATTATAATAAATTTTATTTACGACCTCGTCCTAATACTACTAATTATAAAGATGTATAAAATTTATCGTAAAAATATACAGAAATATTTTAAAATACACTTTTTAATCGGATTCTAAAATACAGAAAGAAAATAAGCTTGGTAAAACAGCTTGATAATAATATAAAATCTGATAGAAAACAATTTCAGTTAAAGAAAATAGTAATAATTTAAAAAGATAAGAGAAAATAAAAGCTTAATATTAATTAAATACAACTCAAGGTAATTTATAAATTTAGCATTGAAAAATGTTCGCTAAAAATGGCTTTTAAATCTTCATATTTTATGCAAAAAATTGTAAGTGTAGGTATTTTCTGTAGCGATTACGCTATTCAACCGATAATTATCACTAATAAAAAATGAATAAAGAAGAGAAAAAGCTCGAGTTGCGATTAATTTAATTTCAAATTCCTATAGCCTTTAATTCCAAAATAACTACTGCGTCACTTTTTCGAAAATGGAAATGTTTTATTAAATTAATTCGTTATTTAAGCCGTTGGACAAAAGCGCCAAAGGGTTACATCGTTCATGCATTAACACTTTCAAAGCGTGATAGTTCATTACAATAAATCTGTCTAATATATATCTATGTTGAATCGTTAGATTTCGATTGAATTAATTAACAATCTGAACAATCTACGTAGCTCATTTAAATACAATATCGATAATTTTGTGCATACTGATTGATATTCTAATCTATTACATTCCGCTCATTAGAACACGGAAAAAAAAGATTTGATAAAACAATTAGGAACTGCACTGATTCAGCAGTTTTATAAACGCAATATACGAACAGCTAGTCTATGTTAAAGTAACAAAATTTTACAGCTTAAAAAAATTAGCAATTATAATTAATCATACATTTAAATAACGAGAAGGGTTATATCGGTCGATAGCAGATTTTAGAGCTTAGTAATTTTTCTATGTGACTTTACAAACACTATTTGATGCTAATAAGCATAAAAAATTATTAAACTGATTAGCAATTTAATTTTTGTGATATTACACTTCTAGGTTCTTCTTAAAAGTTGTATTTTAAGTCCGATGAGTATGCGGTGCGCAGTTTGGGGAGTCTTGCAAGTATTTTTAAATTCACCTAAAAAATTATTGAGCTCTAAGATCTGCTTTCGACCGATATAACCATTCTCGTTATTTAAATGTATGGATACACTTCCCATATTAGGATATCGTTTATATTGTATACACCTACGCGTCGGCTGAAATTGACGCTCATTTCACATCATCGGTTATTGCAATTAATATTGCCAAGTGCCTCGGTGGTCAATCTGGCTAAGACACTCGCAGGGGATGTTAGGGGATTCAGGTTCAAACCCTGGCCGAGGTAATATTTTTCGCAATAAATTCTTTACAGCTTTCGGGATAAGAGGGGAGGGGAATAGTAGAGATACTAGTAAGCATCAAATTGATTAACAATTTAATTTTCATGATATTACACTTCTGGGTTCTTCTTAAGAGCTGTGTTTTAAATCCGGCAAGTATGCGGCGCGCAATTTGGGGAATCTTGCAAGTGTTTGTAAATTCACCTAGAAAATTATTGAGCTCTAAAATCTGCTTTCAATAGATATAGTTGTTGGATCTGTGAAGTTGGCACGACATTCTGTTTTCTTTTTCTTTCTTTTTTATTGCAATTATCAGTAGAACTCTGATAGTATTAACTGGAGCTTGTCAAATGTACTAATATTTGTTGTTTTCTTGTATTTAAGAGGAGAAAATGTCGTGCTACATTCGCGAAATTAGCATAACATTTTTTCATTTTTGTTTTTTTTAGGG
>QKQZ01016116.1:0-42760 GCA_003595255.1 Solenopsis fugax | reverse complement strand
GGGGGGGGGATAAAAATTACAGAACTCTCTCCGTTATTTTTATAAGGAACTTCAAAATTATAAAAAGTGCCTCTATGTATTTTTTTCATATTAACAGAATATCGTGCAAACTTCACAGATTCTATCATAGGTTACTCCATTAGAAAATCAGCGATGTTTAAAGCGATGTTTATATATGTACTTTAAAATATTATCTAAAAATATTTCATATAGATTCATGAAAAAATTGACTTCTTCAATAACAGACAAAAAAGTTAGCTTGTAAATATACTATAAAAGATAATCGAATTATAGGAAAATTAATAATTGATTCCTATTTTCAAATATGGACATAGTGATTAATAATATGCGACAAACTTGAATTTTCAAAGCTAGAATCTCCAAAGATATTAAAACGTGATATTAAAAAGTGATAGATTTTACTATTTTATTATTATAATATTTTTTATTATTTTATTATTTTTGCATACATGAAATTTTCGGCTAAATAAATTCTCGGCGTCTTTCAGCTTGAGATGTTAAACTAATTGCCATTTGAAAGAAGAAGAATTGATGTATGTACTAATCTTTATCATATGAAACGCTATGTTGCTACTTTCACATGATAAATTCAGATTCGACAAATTGTCTACCGATAATATAATAACTAAAACTAGATTTGTAAGTATATAGCTATTACAGGATGCTTTGACACTTAGACCATAAATATATTATTGTGTATAAATATCGGAATTATATTAAATTGCAATATTCCTTCAGCTGTATCTGACTGAAAAAAAAAGATCTATATTATATAATAGAAATACTGTACCCTCCCATAGAATTACCCTCCCATAGATATTACTGTACGCTAAGTTTAAATAAATAACATTGTGAGCAGTTCTGTGTATGATTTTCTTTGTCGTGACGACACAAATTTGTAATACTATTTTCATAGATTACCATCGTAGAAAACATAGAAAATATAGAATACATAGAAAATTATTTTATAATAATCAATATCAATGATGCAAAATATAAATTTGTCGGTGTGACAAATATTTACTCATGTCGGTGTGTATAAATATTTACTCATGCAAAAATTGCACTGATTTCCCAGCAAACAAGATGATGCCAAATGACATTTAAATAACGTCTTATTGAAGTTAGAGACGTCATTAAACGTTACCTTGTTTGCTGGAGATTCTAGCTTTGAAAATTCGAGTTTGTCGCATATTATTAATCACTATGTCCATATTTGAAAATGTAGGAATCAATTATTAANCGAATTTTCAAAGCTAGAATCTCCAGCAAACAAGGTAACGTTTAATGACGTCTCTAACTTCAATAAGACGTTATTTAAATGTCATTTGGCATCATCTTGTTTGCTGGGAAATCAGTGCAATTTTTGCAAACTTTATTTACTACGCATGCAGTATAATCTATTCTTTTTAGCTACATTATATATGTTACTATAATTTTACATTAAAATTTTTCAATAATTTACTATGCAAAATAATTAACAACAATAATCTCTTAATAACGTATTATATGAAATAATAGAGCAATAAAAAACGAAAAATCAGCACTCATAGATTCGCACGTTCCTCGATGTCCACAGATGCATCTTCCGCTGCAATCACATCCGCAACAGTGAAACCCCGAAATGGTTTAAAAAGCCTCCTTGCATTTTCTCCAACGTTGTAACTTGCACTTTATTTCACATTAATACACTCACGACGCGAAATCCGCGGAGTTGCAATTTCACTAAACTTAATAATTTAACAATTCACGTATTTAACAATATTTAACGAATATTAATTATAGAACAAAATATACGGATCGAGTTAAAACAATTTTACGTTTCCATATAGTCTTATTTCACTTGACATACAAAGCATTCGCGACGTGAAATTTATAATCTACTCTGCGTTATTTAAAAAAATGATTATGACGAATAAAAAACACGAATATAATTAATGATAATTTGTTGCAATATATTTATAAATAAAGTTTAAAGTTTAAAGCACACATTTATAAGCGAACGAAACTTGCGAATGATACATAATATATTATATATTTAATATTTCACAATTTTTTAAATTGTCTCCCCCTCGTAATATTTCTATGAAAATTATCCTCGCAATATTTTTGTGAAGATTATTTCGCCTCGCAGCTCCTCATTCGAAGCTCAATTTCGCAATTTTTTTGCGAATATCAACGGAGATTTTGTAAGATAGAATTAGGTAAGATAAAAAATTGGAATTACAATTATTTAAAAAATGTAAAATAATTGCAAATTAATAACTGCGATTAATAAAATTTTTTGTCGCAAAATTGTAAAAATGTTACGAATTTAATGAAATTTGCATTATTTTTGAAATTTAATTGCGAAACTACAATTAATTAATCGAATACAAACACTTGTAATTTTTCTGCGAATTTTTTTACGAATTTAAATCTATTCGTAATTTTTCTGTGCACAACGAAAGTGTTAATATATAATAAAATTGAAATTTTGTTTTCAAAGAAGGATATGACTTATATTCCATTCTCGACGCTTTGTATACAAAAATCTCCATCTACATACAAAAACTCTACATAAAAAAATAAATTGCACTGATTTCAGAAATCGATTTCAGCAAAAACCATCACCTGTACCCTAAATGCTACTCACCAATACCATCACCAATCATGTTTCTCATCATGATCTGTAACAAAAAATAATACAGATTAAATAAAGAATAAATAATACAAATTTTAGCTAGTTCAATAAATAGATATAAGATATAAGAGAGATATAAGAAATATATCCGACGTAGTTCGATGAGTGTCCTATGGTGCCTATTTATCGCAGTGTCCAAGTGTGGTGGTTCGTATTTTAAAAAAAGTATTTTTAAAAATATAATCACCAGAACTAAAAATGATTGTATAGCATAGGACTCTACCAGAATTGGCGAGAACTGTTGCTGGAACTGCGATAAATAGACAGCACGACATTTTTTGTCCAAGTGTCGTGATACGTTCAATATTTTATTGTAAAAAAAATGTTAATCGTGTAAATTTTTTTTTTAAATTGCAATCAGCGGTAGAACTCTAATAGCACTAATTGGAACTCTGGTCAAATGTACTAATATTTAATGTTTTCTTGTACTTTAGAAGAAGAGGTGTCATGCTAGATTCGCGAAGTTAGCACGGTATTTTTTCATTTTTGTTTTTTTAGGGTAAAAAATGCAGAACTCTTCCTTATAAAAATAACTGCTGGAACTCTATGTATTTTTTTATATTAACAGAATCTTGTGCTGACTTCACAGATACATAGCTGTTCTCGTATTATTTAAATGTGTGAATACACTTTCCGGTCATACGAGTATTAGGATATCGTTTATATTATATAACTATTTATTTTAACGGCACATCAAATTTATTTATACAGCAAGACAACTTACTGCGAAAATTAATCAAATATATGGGGATTACAACTTTTAACAAAACATACTTGCTAAGATGGCGCAAATTTTTCTACTATAAAAGAAAATGTGTTACATTAACAATTTTTATTGTACCAAAATTTCTTTAGCAATTCATTGCTTTCAGACATTATTTCTTTGTTGAACTATCAAATCTTCTTAAATATATAGATGTTGAAGTGGTGTAACTTTGCTAAATCATCTAATTTGATTTTTCTGTGAAACAAGCTCGTCAGAGAAAAAAATACTATAAATAATATATATTAAAGAAATGTTTCTAATATTGCGTTAAAATTTTGTGATGCTCTCATAAAAATCTTGACAAAGTAACTTAACAATTTAAACAAGCAAAAATTAATTAAAAGTTATTATATAACACTTACGGTTGACTTAAAGTTTTATTCTACTTGAAAAAATTAAAGGAAATTAAAAATAATTAGGTTATCTCTCTTATTTTCTCCGTATGGATACTTTTAATTCCTACGGGATTGGCAAAGTGATATTGTTTCCATGAAAACTTCTTCAACTCAGTCCCAAGGGTCTCGATAAATAAAGAGTTGCTACTGCCTAATACTTTTATAGGAAATGCACTTAACTTTGCAAATACTTGTGAGATTTAATGGTAGATACTCAAGAGATACAGTAGTGTTTCGTGATAAAAAGTACATCAAATACGGTTTCTCAAGATTCATGCTTTAAGCATAAATCTAAATATTAAAGCATATACAGTTAATACCGTAATTATAATATGTCTTCATGAAATATTAAAAAAATTCCTCTATTAAGAAAATTCGTGTTTATACATTTCTTAGTTCAGCTCATAACTTGTTTTCCTTTGTTAAGTATAGACTAATTAAATCAAATTATAAAATTAATAATACATTATAATATCTATAAATACATTTATGTTACATAAAATGATAGAAAGTTCCAAATAACATCAGTATTTTAAAACAAAATTTAATAAGACTGAATGTAATAATTGATAAAAAACGAGGATAATATGAACCATATATATTTATGTCTCCCAATCTGCTTCTACTTACTTTATTAGCGAATATTAATTAAAAATAAATCAATATTGGGGAAAAACTAATAAAATCGCGTGTCACCATTTTACAGTAAAAATTTGAAAAATGGTCTAATAATAGTAACAACTTATTATTATTAAAATACTTTTATGTTATGCAGGAAAAAATTAAATAATACTTAAAACAAGAATGATAAAAAATTTAATATAATAATTTATAAATAAAACTAATATAATAAAATAATGATACAATAAGTATCATCATAATAATAATAAAATAATGTGTAATTTTCATATATAATAATACTTATAAAGACTTGTATATATGCTTTAACTTTGTAACAACTTTCATTTTAATTCGTTACATTAGACAACGCGACATTAAAAAATGCGACGTTAAATATCAACATTATTAGTAAAGACTAAAGACTGATAAATTTAAACTGAATAATTTATACAAGAAATAATTCTTTATTACATAATAGATTTGGTGACAAAACTTAATCCTTAAATTGTAATGCCGGTCTTACAGACCGTTATAACAACTTTACTCAATAACTTCCTTGATATCTACAAAAGCAGCTCTAAACTCATAGTATCTTCGTATGCCATCTGTCTCCACCAAACACTGCAGTGGTCCTATTATATTATCATTTGCTGGGAATGTGTAATATGAAATAGTTAAAAAATTGCAGCGGTCCTAGAAACAAAGGGGTTTACCGTTTATATTACTTTTTCAAAGTGTTGAGCATGTACTTTTTATTTATGTCATATTTACATATTTTGAATCTTATTTACTGGTGTAATGTTATATTTTAATGATAGGAAAACATTTTTATGATTCAACTTTCTTAGAATCTTTTAGGATTTTAAAAATTTTTTAAATGGAAGTATCTAACGATTTTTTGACTTTTTTCGGACTTTGACCTTGAATAATTCTCGAATAGGTCAACGTATCTATTTCCGATTTGTACCAACAATTTTTTTTTTTATGCTCTTTTAAATAATATATTACAATATGGAGAATTCTATTTGAAATATTTAAGTTGGGATCCCTCTAGGGCATCCCTTAAGAAGGAACAATCTCCATAACCCCCTTAAAAGAATAGCCCCTCGAAATGATGAACATATATTTCGTAATTTTTTATAATTTTAAACTGTTTTCGAAATATAGCAGATAAAGTTTTATAAACTTTAGAGATACTTCGTATATGAGATTTTTTGCTAATCCTCACATTAAAACATCTTTCTCCGCCTCCCCAATTTACAAATGTTCAGAATAATTGAAAATATACATTTTGTATTACCAGGAATTTATAAAATTAGCAGAAACATGACAGCGGTCTAACTGCTGTTTACCAATAGTGTGATTTTTTTCGAGCGTTATAATTTAAGGATTAAGCCCATTTTCTAATTCATATCAGATCTTATAATACTTTTTATAGAAACTTTTTTATAATTTTACATACCGTGCAATATAAAAGAAAAATATTTAAAGAATTGAAGAAAAATACACACATCCTTTCTGAAAAAATGCATTGCATCGATACTCGAATTCTCGATGTTTATTGTTTTAGCTTTTCCGATGTGATTATTGATTCTTATTCAGCGCTTATTTCGTAAGCGGCTGTCATCACGGAGATCGCGTATTTCGACTATGTGATATTGAGGGGTTTGTAATTTGTATAAAATTATGTAATATTAAAACTCCTGTAACGCGCTTGTATTGCCTCTAGTATATAAAATAAGTATACATAAATCATATCTCAAAATACATGGCAAATAAAATTATAAGTAAAATTCCTAAAATCTGACGCAAATTATAGATCGTTTTTAGCTTTAGACTGAATAGATTCTTCATGCATACATTTATGTCGTCGCATCACTGATTCTTTATACAGGAATTTCAAAAATTCGATACTCACTTTAGTCATGTTCGAAGTTGGGATGCTTTCTGTAATGTACGTAACATGCCTTTATTCTGTATAGTACCTGCTCTATATCCACTTTTATTGTTGAGGATCTTGAAGACACACGACAATTGTGGAGATTTTATTTTATTGATCGTTGAATGTTTCTTATATAAACAAATGATTTAAATAGCATCTCAATTAAATGCTAAAATATTAATATGAAAGGAAATAATTAATTAAATCGTTTATATGTACATTTCGTTGCAAATATCTCCCAAATAAATATATATAAGTAAGTAAACAGCCTCCACTCCAATTTGAAGATTTTATGAAGATTTTAATTTAATGCTTTACCTTTTCCTCGAATCGGCTCTTGCAGCAATTCATTTTGCATTCTACTTTTCTGTGTGAATTTGTTTCATTACATGGAAAAGTTAAGACGGAAAATAAAATGCAGATGGATAATTGCAAAATGGATAAAGCAGTAGTCCAGTGCTAAACATGAATATATACATTCTTTCAATTTATTACGTCATGAAAATAACTGCCATTTTATCCTTAAGATATGTCATATAATATTATCTTTATTGCATCGAGAGATCCCAAAACTTCTGACATTCATTACTATTACGTGAAGGGAAAATAAAGCTTGTACCGAGTATGTCAAAATGATGAGAAGCTATAAACTATGTTAAGTGGGCTTAACACACAAAGCGTATGATACATTAAAGCGTCGCGTTACAAAAGCAGTATTGCATGCACATGCAACAAATGCAATTAATAATTGTCATTTCATGATTATATTATTTCGTACACACACCATTACGTATTTTAAATTCATCGGTATTGCAGAATATATTATGAAACAAATATATCTACGATTACATTTTGGACTCTACTACATTATAAACTTATTCATCAGAATTCTATTTTAAGTCGGAGATCCTTCCATTATATCTTTAGTATCGATTATGAGTACTTTGTGGTAGGTATGATAAGTATGATAAGTATAGAATTAGGAATATGCATATAAAAAAATAAGGGAAAGAATATTCTTGTAAAAGAAAGTATATAAAACTCGACATAGCTGTTAAATACTATTAAAGATACGCTATTATCGTTATTCATTTGCAACACGACATGAATGTAATTTAGAGTTATTGGAATACCACAGACATACTGTGCGCACACGTGAGCGTGTGATGAATATCTTCCTTCTTTGATAATTATCAAACTTGTTTTTAAAATTCATAAAATCATTTTATCGCTTATTAGTCCTTATATTATTAATAAACTTACGTAATATCAATCCACTTACAGACGAACTGTTAAAATACGTGATAACAGTTGCACGCAAAATACCATACAAGAGACGTCAAGATAATTATCATCACGAAAAAGAGATATTTAAACACGAGTATCGACTTTACATAATTGTTTTTTAAAGAATGAAACACTAATACATATAAAAAATTATTACAATTATAAATTTAGCTTTGCTGCAACTGATGCAACAACTTTTACACTTTCTTTCTTTTGTAATTGCACAAACAACGTAGTTCATAGTAACAATGCAAGTATAACTTTAAGCAGGTAAATTATTCTGCATCGATGTGCATATATAATTATATTTTATTCATCCTCGATTTCAATCTTAATAGACACACTCAGTTGGATTGCATGCGGATAATTCTTCACTGTTTCTACCCTTCCCCATATCTAAATCAATAAATGCGACAATTGAAAAAAAGAAACAAAAGGATTTAATATATACAACAGCCTTGCAACTATATACTTTTTCTAAAATTTTGCTTTTGACAGATTTAAATCTATGTTTTTGCACATTAAAAAATATGAAAGATCTTTGAAGTACTTTCTTGTAAAATCTACTCGAAATAGAATACTCGCAACATACATCGTCACGAATAAATTTCAAAATCTATTTTTAAAATGTCTTTATTTCTTTTATTAAATTTGTTAATCCTTGCGTATAATTCATAAAAATTTGCAGCTAAATCAATCTATATTTGCAATTTGTCTTTGCTTATCATCTGCAACATAAATCAATTGTTAATGTCATTACAAATTATACATGAAAAGAAAATAGATTAAGCGATTGAGCAAATAAGCTTGCTGCACGAATTTAACAGCTATATATAAGTAAGGAGATTTGATAGTACAACAAAGAAACTACGTCTGAAAACAATGAATGAGTTGTTAGTGCAACAAATTCTTTTCGCTACAATGAAAATTGCTAATGTAACAAGTTATCTTACAGCAGTAAAAGTATACGCCATCTTAGCTAATATGTTTCATTTAAAATTTTAATCCATGTATTCGCAAAAAAATTGCTGTATTAACAACTTTGCTATGCTATTACAACAAGTATGATTCGTTATATAATCACTAATTTTATTCAGTTTTAAAACTTTATTATAGAAAACTGGCTATTTACACATTAAGATTATAGATCTGCTGAATCAATAAAGTTCTTATTTTAACAAATCCTTTTTTTTTATGTGACAATTATATTATATTATTTTATAGCTTTATTAGATTATATAAAATTTTATTGGTGTATATATATATATATATAATATATAATTATAAAAGGTACATATATATATAATTATAAAAATTTGATTTCTGAACTCGTACACTTAAGATTTTTCTCATTTGCAGTTAATCTCATTTTTACCTAGAAAAGAGTTTAGAGAATAAAATGAAGAAATTTAAATGAACTTATAATTGCTTATTGAGTTTGAAATCCAAGGTTTCGCAAGAAGGAGCTAAAATAGTAAATAAATTTAACTTCAGCCGTGGAAACTAGTTAAAAATAGCTGCGGACTAATCATGCAGATTTATCTAATTATGGCGTCTCTGGAAGAGAAATGGATACTCAGTTTCTTGTGATCAAGGAAATTTGTATCGGGACAGAAAGCAGGGCCTATTGCTTTCTCTGTTTGATATATTGTATTTAAAAAAATAGATTTCACGTAACACTTTTTGTTTTCAAGATTTTCAAATAAAATAATACATTAATTTAATAAATATAAATTATTTGCAATAAAAATCAAAGTTGAGCGTGATTACGCGTAAAATAGAATTAATCTACATTACGTGTATATAATCCTAGCACCAATTGTTGCGGAAATTTTCAGAAAGGTTTCAACATTTCACATTTCATGTGAACAATTTTGAAAGAAATCTGCAAAATATCAAGTGGAAATATTGTAACAGAGATGTTTCTAAAACCTTGTGATGTGAAATGTTGCAACAGAAAAGTTTCTAAAATCTATTACATACAATAAATTTGAAAACACAAAAAGGGCATCATAACAATAAAATAACACCAAAATGATTCCAATAATAATTATTAAAGTAACTTTTCTTAAAAACTTAAAATAAACTTTTAATTAAAAAAAAAAGTGAAGTTGGAGCATTATGGCAAATGCTATTTGCTATTTTACATGCTATTATAAATTGTATTATATAATCCATTAGTATGGTTATTGCCATCTCATAGTTCAATTATACAAAAAATACACGTAATTGCAATCTATTGCTGTGGTATTATCACAAGCCATATCCGAGTAGAACTAGGAATCATAACAACGTCAACATAACGTAAACCTAACGTAACGTGCAACCCTAATTTCAGCAACATTTCAGAAAGATTACAAATTTTTTTAGTAAACCTTTCAGCAATTTTTTTACAAGCTTTTAAGTGCAAAAATCACAGACATTTTGCTATTCCACAGTTATTTCAGTAACGTTGCAAACATATTTCGCAACTTTTATGAAATATTCCACTTTTCAATTAAAATATTTCTACAATATATACCTTTAAAAATTTTCGATGCTGTATTACTATGTAAATCATAAACTGTGCAAACCATGTTTTACATGTCATCTATGTAAACAACAATCCATGGTTCATAAAACATTCAGATTTTATCAATAGTAAAAACTTTATTCCTTTTTTATTTTTATTATTATGTATTTTTATTTTATATCAATATTAAAATCAAATATATTATTTTATAACTTAATTACTTTTTTCCATATTATGTTACCCAATTTATAATAATTTACATTACTTGTATTGCATGAAAAAGATTTGTGTAAACAATATGTAAATAATCTGTGTAAACATAATTTTAAAATTTACTGCACCTGATAAAGAATACCGTATCCAATAATGATAAACCATACTCACTATCCTTTGAAACACAAATTATCGTGTAAGGGTAATGTCCATTTCTATTCAAGTAGTGTAATCTCGGTTTAACTTGGAACTAATTTTTAAAACTAAAAAATGATAAAACATTAAAAGCCATTACACATAAAATAATTTTAGTCGCAATTATAAGGACGTAAGCATATCGATCAATCGTTATCAAAAGTGTAGTCTTACATTTAAAAATGTTCGATTATGATTGGTCGATATGTTTACGGTCTTATACGATTACGACTAAAATTTTTTTACGTGATGACCATACATAAAAAATGTCTTAAGTTAAATCGAGATTAAAATTAATCTACATTTGTAGAAATGGATATACACATTAAATCACACGGTATTAATAAACTCAATCGATAAACTCAAATATCACAACTGATAACGTTTCCATGAAAGGTAACAATGCTGACAATGTTTCCACGAAAGATAATAATCGTTGTAATTTATTTATTTATTATGGTGTATTATAAAACCATAAGCATCAGAATTGTTCGCGTAAAATATAAATCTGCATATATGCAATGTAAGCTATATGTTTTACATATCATTTATGTAAACAATAATCGATAGATCATAAAAAATTCAGATTTTTTAGGTTGATAAAAATATTATATATTTTTATCAACCTAAAATCAAATATATTAACAATTTTATAAATTAATTTTCTAAGTTATCCAATTTATAATAATTTATATTGTTTGTATTCTCTACTTTTTCTTTTTTAAAAGGATTATTTTCTCGTGTAAACATATATAACGTAAACAATAAATAAATAATCCATGTAAACGTAAACTTAAAATTTACGGCACTGCAACCCTGATCATATAAAGTAAACAATAAGATAAATATGCAACCTAATGTTATTTCCTTTAATTTTTGTAATTTTATAAATTTATGTGAATAGGACGTATTCTGAGAAGACAAATTGTCGCGTTTTTTTTAAATCCCGTTTTTTTTTAATTTCAAAGTTTTTTAATGTCGGTAATTAGATAAATAATAATTTATAGCTGTAAGATAGCCTGTGCATACTCATTAATCATTTGTCAGTTTAGTATTTTAGAAAAATATTAGGGGCCGTCTACAATATACGAAATAAGCGTATAATAAAGGCTGGAATTAGAGGTTGGAGTACATAAACAAAACAATCGAATTTAATCGCTGACGCGTAGCTTTACATCTCTTACTTCTTACGCTTTACCTCTTTACTGTGTTTCTGACGAATACGAGATAACATACTGGACGATAATTTGAAAAGTTCGCAAAATGCTCACGTTGCATAGCTGGATGACGTCTGCTGCTTCGCGAGATGACGGGCTCGTCACGCTTGTACCGTGGTGCCGCTTAGCGTGCGTTTCGACAAGTTGAAATCGACGAGCGGACGCGGAATACGCCGATGCGCGCTGCCGTTGTCCGTGTTTGGTGATATCGGCGAGTCGGCGAGCTTGATCACGGATCGGTCGCAGGGTCGCGGCGTGATATAATTTCGCGAACAACTCGTCTCGTCGAGAAGCAATTCCGCGTAACAGGATGTCGCAGGAGACCTCCGTGAAGTCGCCGCAATCGCAGATGATCAGCCTGGCAACCCTGCCGAACTTGAACCTCCAGCAGCTGACGATGTTCAAGCAGCAACTGGACCAAGAGCTCGGCGTGTTTCAGGACTCGTTGCACACGTTGAAGATCGCACAGAGTAGATTTCAGGAATCAGGTTCTTGTCTCGAAAAGATCACGCCAGACTCTGAGGGTGAGTCATGTAAATTTCGTTTTCCAAAAGATTCCCAGAGCTTTACAGTTTCTTGATGACGGTGCTCGTTGAGGTTAGGAAACACGACCAGAATAAATATAAATGCAAGCTTGAATATACGACTCTGACAGCAGAATAATATGATTAGAAACAATTCTCTGCTCTTAATTTGAGGCTATTGATTTGATTTCTACTATTTTTTTTTTTTTAACCCAGGAGTAATAATCACCTAGGATCTTTTTTACACCCACGCAACGAGAAGCTAAAGTTCAGCACAGTAGCTTTCGTTTCTGATCAAGAATCTATACTTATTTTTTCATTTCTTCTGAAAAAAATTTTATTACTATTTAAAAAAATATGAGTATATATTTGTATACACAGTGATCTCGAATAAATTATAAAATGGTTGATTGTTTATGTGAAAAAACTAGGTGACTATTTCCAAGTGAATTTAATTTTAATTGCTTGCAATTATAAATTTTTTTCTATTTGTAAATCTTGTAAGCTTTGATAAATTTATATAGAAGAAATAAGCTCTTGAATGCAGCAATATCTGAATTATAATAAATCATAATAAATCATATTAGCTTTATATTATGCTTTGTGTTACAGGTAACGAAATATTAGTACCTTTGACAGGTTCTATGTACGTGACTGGGAAACTAGTAGACTCGAATAATGTGATCGTTGACATTGGTACTGGCTATTACGCGGAAAAGAATATCGAGGATGCAAAGAACTACTTCAAAAGGAAAGTGGAGTATGTTACCGAACAAATGGAAAAGATTCAGCAGGTTGGAATCGAAAGGACTAAACTGAGAGAAGCGACGATGGATTTAATAGAGACGAGAATTCAACCTTCAGCCTGGGATGCACGTGGAAAGCGATGAATTTCAAATAATAATTTTATTTCATATTTTGAATAATTCTTTATCGTTTGCATCTATTTGGAAATCTTGATTAAATTTAGTAGCTTTGAGATACTACATACGAATGCATCTGATTCCATGTAATAGCAATAAGATGGTTTTATTAAGTATAATCAAGGCGTACACATTTTGTGATATCACCCTGTCGCATTTCATTTATTCAACTTCGTCTATTCGATAAATCAATACACAATAGATTTTTGTACAGAAATACATGTTTATATATATATACTTGTTAGTAAATTAAAACATGTTCCTCACTAAGCATTTTTTCTTATAACTATAACAGTTACTTTTACATAAGATCGAAGTAGTAATTTATTAATAAACTATTTGTTAATTTGCTAAATGCCTATGTTGAAAATAAGGTGGACAGTAAAGGAGGTTTAGGTCGGTATTGAAGATTAAAATAACGAAGGTGAATTATTTATTCATATTTCATTGAAATAAAATGTCATTTATAAACAATAACAGTGTTTACCTATAACCATGATAGGATACATTGCGAATGTCACAGAGGAGGTATCAAAATCATTATCAGAGGATAGAAAAGACGGTACGATATTCAAATAAGTCGTCGATAGTTTGGCGCGATACCTTGTCGATCTATTACATAATAATACGACATGTTATCGGATTACACATCTACCCGCAGGGCGGACGTAGATCGCGTACACGTAGATAATTCGCTAAATCTTTTTCTTTATCCTATTTACACGAATAACATACGCTTGGTATTTATTTCAACAAAAGATGTCTCTTCCCAGGTTTTATCCCATTTAATAATTTCAAAATTTTACAAACGATTTACTCCTCCCGATACAATCGTGCGCGTAAAACATTGCGAGTTCATTGATGTTATCTCAGGCTGCATAGCAACAGTGCGGTCATGGCAGCGATGTAGAAATACTCTGCCGTACTCTTAGCTGCACTACCTACAACAAAAAACAATATATAAATATACATCAGAAAATAAATATCTTTTATAGAAAATCTTATTTAAAAGGGAAAAGTTTTTCATTATAACGTTACGATAATTAGTTCGAATTTTAAATCAATTTTATTGAGAAATATTGAACTTTTGTTTCATAAAGAATAAGTTTTTCCACAAACTTTCATTTTTAACTTATTTATTTTTATAAGATATAATAAAAGTGCAAGGTGCACGTACCAATGTAGGAGGATTCCCGTGTTCCTAATACGGAAGCCAATCTTGGACGTTCTTCCTTCAGAAATACCTCAGCCGTTTTTTTATATAAATGAAAGACATTTGCGTGACAAATGATCGTCAATCTGCCATTGCTGAAACTATCCTGCATCGTCTCGAAGTCCAATCCAGCAACCGTCATGTGCAGTTGATTGTCGCTAAATTTCTCAGTGATATTCATGACGAAACTTGAGTTCACCTGTAATGAAAAAAAAATGTATTAAATGTATATCGATATTTTGAATAATTTTAAAAACTATCTTGTGTTTCTCTCGTCTTCCTTTCTTTAACTCTACATTTAGAGAAAAATTCATAGTAGTGGCACCTATAAAAGTTTTATATGCAGATTTAATGTACATAGTTCAATAAACTCTTACTAAAGTTTTAATTGTAATAACTATAGTTTGTATCACCACGACAACAGTATTTGTGCAACTATCAGTTTATATAGTAAAATAGCACCTCGACTATAATTACAAAGTTATATAAACTTTATAGAAATAACTTATGACAATTATATTCTTCCAGTTTACATACGACCGGAATAATTATGATAGCAATGGAGTAGTAACGTGATGCACAGAACCCTAAATGCTAGAGAAATGAAAATGAAAAATCTCGCGTTCGAATTTTAGTCGACTCAATTTTCCATCATCTACATTTGTATTACTATTTTTATAGTTTATCCAACAATTTTACAATAAATGATTGATATTACTATATTTTTTTAGTTCATGTAACTTATTATTTTTATTACAACTTTGTAATAGAGTTGAGGTGCTATTTATTCATAAATTTATAGTTGCCGATACAATTTTTTTTTCTCGAAGTATAGAGTGCTATTGTGAGTGAATTTTCACTGAAATTCTAATTCAAGTTTATTACAGTTGTTAATTAAAATTTTAATAGTTTAAAACAATATTTAATAAAATTGTTTTACATTAAAATAATGTTAGTTCATTTATTTTAACATTTTGCTTGCATCTATAAAATATAAAAAAATCTAAAAAGAATTCTTTAATTATGTAGGTAAATTTTTACCCAGAGTAATACAATATTAACATCAAAAAATATTAATAGCACTCTATGGTTAATGTTTTCAAAAGTCTGAATAAACGTTCAAACAAAATTGACTTTTCTTCGTGTATACAAAATCTGGATGGAACTTTTCGCTAAGTGGCGCACAAGATACCTTGAACACAAAGATCGTAAAACTGTCGATTTCCATTCGCTCATCAATTATCAGCAAAATGTGGCGGTGATATGCGCGGCTTGCCGCCCTCTTGGGGCACAGCAGAAGCGTTAAAAGGGCACGATGATTTATGAGTCTCTAAAATCAATTAGCTTTATGCTATATACGTCGAGGCCCTGGTTCACTTTACGACACAGCCACTGTGCAATCAAGCCGTGTACTTATTGCAAGTAAATTAACAATTATTTCAGAGGGATTCCTGTGTACTCGAGAAAGTCTCCCGGTTTTCTTGTTACGCCACACGGAAAGTAATCGTCCAATAATAGACAGAGCTATTCCAATTTCCGAAACGCTCTTGTCGATAGGTCATTAAGATGGGTGATCCCATAAAGAATTAATTAACCGGGAAAATGCAGATAGATACTTAGGCAAGCCGCTTCGACATATTAACGGCAGGTAGAACTTGGCGGAAGAACAGGGTAGGCTGACGACTGGGGTACCAGTTGATCCTTACTGCTTCCTGCCACTCGTTTACGCGGTAACACGCCTCCCTCGGTAGCCGTAAATGATTTGCGGCGCATACGGCTATAACTATGATGTTTATCGGATTCTTAGGATGCTCGTAAAGCGTCCCAGATTACCGGCTCGCTATACCGAAGTGAGAGTTCCGGATTAAATGAAAGCTGTTTAGAGCGCGCCGACACCAGAAGAGGATCAGCGCGAGAGAGGGATCTTTATAATTTCCTGAATCGCCTGAATCTCTATATCCGCGCGCATAACGGGAACGTCCCGTGCGTTTGCAGATGTGTATATGATTTTACCGATTTTCTCAGTTCGCGATACCGTCTATGTGGCGCCGCCGTTGTGAATTGATGTCGCGCTTCCTGTTGTTTCCGTAAAATTTCCACGCACATTTCATCTCATGCGCCTCTCTCAGGCTACGTGGACGCACGAGAACACGCGCTGCCTCATCGAGATCCTTAAGCTGACAAGCTGCACTCGTCGCGAAGATCGTCAGCGACGTTACATTTTACGCTTAATGCAGTCAATCACGTGAGCAATCTCCTTTAATGGAAAGATGGGATTCTCCCGTTGCTTTCCGAGAGCTGTTAATTTCCTCGTGCACGCAAAGCAAAAAAAAAGGGAAAGTGTTTAAATTCTAAACCGTTTATTAAGCCGGTATTTAAATAGTACATATACTCATACAGCACTCGAGAGACATCATGGGTACGTCCTTAGGATCCAAACGTCCTCTATAATTGTCTTTAGAACGTGTCCCTTGTAAATCTACGCTGTATGAGTAATTATGTCATAAGATAATTTGTATGCTTTATAATTTGAAAAAGATACTGTCTAAATACATCTTTCTTTTACGAACGCAGATAGTGGATATAAACGAAGAAAATCATTTTGCTAGTATCGTTTATCTATGTATCCTGAAACAGAAGATCCAAAAATTGAATACTTAATAGCCACTGCAAAATTAAATTAAATATTGTAATAGTTGTACATTAACGTAACTTTGAAAAATAATACAATTCCTTCTTGTTGTTACGAGACGTGTGATTCCATTAAATAGAAAAGTCATAATTAGTAATTATCTTATAGAAAATTATAGCAACGTCTCGAATGATACAAGAACCTTGATGAAAATAATTATATACACCGTGCAGAACCGTCTAACACACGTGATGGCTATTATGAATGTTTCACGTTAGAACACGCGTTTGTAAATGCAAAGTTTGTAAATGTGAAGTCAATAGAATGAGCAAGTTAGGATCAAATATGAAGAACTTTTCAAATTGACAATATTGTCAATAGCGGTAATAATAAGCATAGAAAGAAATAATAAACCTCAAAGTAAAGCGTTATGTTAAACAAGTAATCAATATAATAGTATTATATATTTTAAAATCACCGTTGCTATTACATTCACCAAAATAATCTATTATAACGAAGTTAAAAGATACAAAAAAAATTAATACACATGAAATATCATAGCCGAATAACTTCGACGAATTCGAACGAGTTTAGATATTTTAGAGTTCTTTTTTTTTTAATTCTACGTTTGGCGTCTTTTTGATATGTGTATTCAATAAGTATAAAAAAATTTGTTATATATTTTTTTGTATGCAGGATGTTTTCTATAACTCGATCATTTAGAAATCATTAATATTTTTTTTTTAATGGCTTGCTATATTAATGTAGTTCTATACGTTCTCGATCTTTTCGGGTGAGTTATTTTTTAAACATTTTTGTTTGAAATTAATATAACTCAATATATCAAAAATGTTACATAGTATGTATTTCCAGAGTGAGTATTTTATCTCCTCTGTCAATACACTTGACAACTAAAGGATGCCATTTCGGATTCGACAACCCTATAGTGCCTCAACCTAATTGAACTCAGAATGTTATGGATTTTATAGATTTTTGTTATCGTGCGCTGAAGATAACTCCAAAGAGAGTCGAAATTCGTTTTATATGTTTAATAAAGTATAAGATTCTTTCCATTATAATTTGTTTATTTATAATTTATAACTACGTCGTACTCTCATTAGCCTCGTCCAATTATTGTATTGTTGAGCAACTTTTTTCTTTGGTATTTTTTTCTTATCATTAAAAATAACATTTTAATGATCGAGTTATAGGAAACTCTGTATTATATATTTACACATTATACATAATTTAAATTATAAGGAGAGTAAAAATAATTGTTTCAACATTTATTATACTTGTAAAGATTTGATCATTTTTATCACAAATATTCGATGTAATTTTTAAATCCTCAAAGAAAAATGGCACCGGAATATAAATTCGTACGATTAAATCTTTTTAAATTAAAAAGCAATCGAAGAATTTGAATTGTCAATTTGAATTGTTATTTGTTTAGTAGAACTATACAGGAGACAGAAATTTAACTATCGCTCGATAGGGAAGAGATGCGGAAAAATTTAGCGGAAAATAGTATATCCGGGAACAAGACACGGGTCAAATTAATATTTATGTAGTTTGTCATGAGTCAGCAAGAATGATCGAGGGGATCCATCGACGCTTTCCACATTCATCAACCTACCGGTTTGCCGTTGACAGTCCACGTCACGTTGGCTGGAGGATTTCCCGACGGTACCGTGCAGTTTCCACGTACAGTATCACCCACCGCATATCGCTGCTTCTCGATCCGCAGCGTCGGATCGCCGTTCGGCAGACCTGAAATCCAAGGTATCTTCTTATAGCGACTGAACGCGATTGTGCAGTGCCGGAATACGGTTTTTGTTACGGATAACGGACACGTTCGACTATTGTTACGTCTGATTCTCCTTCGCCTGCTGCCGATCATAAAAACAGCCTTGACATCGCGAAAGCGCTACGATACTTCGATCGGGATCATTGTTCGCGATATCAAAGAATACGCCGTGCAGAAATCGCGAATGACACTTCTTGCGCTATTTAGTGACCTCAAAAATCGACTCGACCAGCGTAACGAATATCTTTGAGAGAGGTGTAATAGTTCGGCATACGTATTTCTTTCATATTCATTAAATGATATTCATTAAATGATATTTCCTCTCACAGAATGCATACTATCGAGATGTGTAAAACCGGGAAAACCTAAAATTTTCAGGGAATTTATTTTCCACTCTTGAAAACCGTGGATTTTCATGGGATTTTATTGATATTTGAAATTTTCATTTTTAAATTAAAAAAGTTCTATCTCTTTTTCTGACAAAATTATTTCTTTGGTTATTTTTTCTTGATAATGCAAAATTGATTAGTAATATCAATATGGAATATATGTTTACGCGTACATTCTCTGGTGACTTGCGAGTTTTTATTTAAAAAGAGTAGTGATAATATATAGAAGACAATACATCGTTTTAAATTGGCGTTGCGTGTTTAATTAACTCACGAATTCTGTTCTTCCGGTAAGCTAGAGTATTATTTTATTACAGTAATTATATGCCAGATTTAGTTAACTTTATTTCTTTTTAATATTATTTTAAATTTATTATGCAAAATTCAAGTAGCTTCCCAAGTAACAAGCTGACGTTATTTGTCGTCATTTTGATGAAATATTCTTCAGTCTTTAATATTTTGACGTCAAAATGACAACAAATAATGTCAGCTTGCTACCTGAGTTTTCTTTGTGATTACATGATTAAGAAACACTGAAAAGCATAATAAAATAAATTTATTTCAAAGCTGCATCAAATAATTCTCTAATCTTATCTACAACTTTGAGTAAAATTCCTGGAAAATCCGAGAATTCTCCGGAAATTTTCTTATAAAATTTGAACAAACACACCTTTATCTCCAGCTTTATGACAATACCGATTTGTTATTACGCAAATAAATGTAAAACTGATATAAAATAATGGCCCTTCATTTTTATATCGAGAAAGCATTTTCCAAGCACTTTCTATATAATACATCGTTTATTAATTGTTTCGCAGTTATATATGTCGCTATATTGACACACGGGGATACGAGCGACGCGACAAAAATGTAACTTTTATCCCCGGACAATGGGGGGAGAGGATTTCCGTCTATACGCGGATATCGCTGCGGCGCGTTGCGCATCTCGGGAAATTGAATTGAAAGAGCGATGCGCGTCCGCCGTAAATTAGAAGTAGCGTTTCCGTACAAAGCCCGAGGCGTTGCGCCTTCATAAATATAAAACGCGTTCGCGCCGCGCGTTCGCTTTATTCAAAATTGGCCTTTTCGAGTCACCGCGATAAGTCAGCGCGCGCGCGCGCGCGCGGACGTTTCCGCGAACATCATCGTCATTAAGCGAGGTTCGATCCTCACTCGCGACATATATACGCATAACGTATCGCGTATATCTCGGGGGAACCATTATAACGTCCACAGAAGGCAGCGAGTCCCTCCTCGCGGCAGGTATAGTCGCGGTGCAGGCAATCCGGTAAACTGTCAAGGAATTGTCTCACTTTCTCGCAACACACGACTTCCGCCTCGAGCCGCTCCTTCTTCTCGCGCGTTCTTCAAGGACACGTTAGAGGGATATTACCATTTTCAACTCGTGTGTCGCGCGGAATGGGATGATCGCCGGCCCCGTGAGAACTGGGAAAGAGGAAATGAGAGAGGAGAGATGGTGTGCCCGAGGAGCGGGAATACAAGACGAAGCTTCGAAACCCCTTTCCCTGCCCCTCTTCCTCCGATCTGGTATCGAGCTTTTACGAGCGATCCGTGATCGGAAAGAGGAGGCAATCACCTCGTCCCTTCGAAGGGGGACCACTGCTGCCGTGTGCTTGTGCCCGTCGTTAGGTCGACGCACGACGACGGCGGCGGTAAGGAACGGTGGGAACGAGACCCGCGACGCTTCTCTCTCGACGATCTTCGCATCTTCTTCCTTTTCGCAGCCGCAGCCGCCGTCGCCCGTCTCTTTCTTCCGCCCTCTCGCCATCGGTTTCTCTCTCTCTCTCTCTCTCTCTTTCTCATTCTCTTCTCGCCTAACTGCGTTTTAATTGGGCGCGATTACGGTGACAATACTAGTCGTCGTGTAGGATAATCAACGATAATGAAAGGCGCTCGCGAGAGACATGCCGGAGGAGAGAGAGACCCTGGTACGTACCTGGTAGCGTATACGAGGGACAAAGTCGTGGGTAAAAGCGACCGAAAAAAAAGAGCTTAACGGGTCACGACCGAATCCGCGATTCATCACGGACCCTCTCAGCCTCCCCGCTGGCTGTTAACCGCCCTCGAATGGGGCGATAAAATGTTTTTATTGAATTTTAACAATGTGCGTCCCAGCTGCCGCGTGGAATAGGTGTCGCTTATATATGAAGGACGCCGCAAAAAGCGCTGTCTCGTAGCGAATTGGTCGCAGCAATTATCCGCGTTACGAACGGGAATTATATGAGACGATCGTGCGCGCCCGCCGAAACAACGTTAACCGATGGAATAGTAGTTATAAATTAACGATATCCATTTAACGCTTTAATGGCGTCAAATGGCGAAATTAATGGCGACTTTCACGCTTTTTCAGCTCGTCGGGCGAGATGGGATGGACGAAGAATTCAATAAGCATCGCCAATCGAAGAATTCTGTCTTGCGGACAGGTTTATTGCGTGCTTAATAAGGCTAATGATGCCCAGCTTTTTGTCATCTCGCACGGTGTAAGCTACCACCTGTAACGTTAATTTGTAATTTCCCCTCTGGCGCAGTACGAGAGTGAGGAACTGGAATTAATTATATATTTCACAGCTTCCATAATCTTATAAAGTGAGAACACGTTTCTTGAGCGCCACAGCTTTTTAAGTTTAAATTTTTCACAGATTTCAGTGGTTTGAAACTTATCAATCATTAATTGTAGCGTAAAGCTCATTAATTTCAAAGTTTATAAAATAAATCCAGTACATAAGAAGAACGTTTTTGAAGTATTTAAAAATTTAGCTAGATCTGAAAATAATTTTATTAGATCATCAAAATAATTAAGTAGAATGAGTGTTACACCGAGAAAAAGGCGTTTGATATTTTTAATTATAATTGTATGTTAAAATAATTATAGTTAAGAGCCATCCATTTTTATAATTACTATAATTGTTATAATGTTAATAATAATAACTTTGTATTTATAGATCTATCAACTATGATAGATGATGAAAATTTTACTATAAATTATGGTAACTTTAAATATTATCATAGTATAAAGATATACATGATGATAATTATGGTGAATCTATTTTTTTAACATTTGCTTACTCTTTACGTATAATAAGATTTAATAATTACAATTTGCATGGTTCAAATAACTATAAATATACAGTTGGAACCGAAAATGACTAGGAATTATAATTAAATTAAGGATTGCATTAATTTTTTTTAGTGTAAAATGTCAAAACTTTTTGCAGCATTTCTCATCAGACTTGAGCGTTCCTACATAATTATTTAGATGCCAACAGTTATTTTTAAATCTGTATCTAGTTAAATTTTTTCACTAAATTATTTCACTAAAATTGTTCTTTCCGTGTAGCAATTATTATTCATTCTCTTTTCTTCTCACTCCATAGACTTAAAAGTTCCATAATTTTTATGGAGTCAATAATTGTTTTTAAAATTGTTGGATTGATAATTAAATGTTATTGAAGAAACCTTGAGTGTCATAAAAATATGGTCATTTAATATTTTATCTTTTTGAAATACGTAATTGCGTTCGTATATACAAATGCGATGGAAAATCACACGAAACTTGTTATAAAAAAATATTGTAACAAAAATACTGAAAAATACGCACGAATGAAAAGAGTATATACAGGAATTTAAGTTGCGCAACATGAAATAAAAATTCGATGTTACAAAAAGCACTTATCCACATGACGTTAATCATAAAAACATGACGCGAAATGATTAAAAACCTATTTTAGATTATATGTTTCTCGCATTTTTTAGTAAAATTTTGTACAAAGTTTTGTACACACACATACACACACACGGCAGTTTTTTACTCGTTATTTTTTACCATATTTTCCAACTGCTAAGTTGAATATCTCTCTGATGTTTACCTGCATATTTGTGCCGCGATATTATTCTGGTTAAAATTTCAGTATTTCATTACTGCAATTAATCTTATAATTAATTAGCTACAATTGATTATTTTACGGACAATGCTTCTGTAACATTATATATTTTATTTGAAATATTAATGCGTGTATACTAATAATACTATCTCTTGCTCATTTGGTCGCATATTTACTCATATCGGAATTCATAGGAAGGAATATGTTTGCCCAGCTACGCGTTGAGCTACGCCTTTCTGTCTGTGCAATGCACATTGTGTTATCTACGCTCAGATGTAAAATACGTTCCTCCAGATACTTACTAGCTACGTGCATGTAACCAGAAACCATTACAGTATTAAACGAGGGAGAATCTCCTGAGACTTCACAACGATATTTGCCAGTATGATTGGGCTGTACATCCTTCACAACGACTCGATGCTCATCGCTCCGATTTGTCTGAAATTAATAAGTATTATTATTTATGATGACAAAGATATGTTTGTAAATTATGAAATATATTCAACGTTATGTATGCAATAATCGGCAAAATTCTGCAATTATAAAGTTCACGTTATTGAGATTGTATTGTGCAAAATATTATCATGAATATACATATAATATTTGAACGTGTATAATATACTTTAAAATCATATTAAATCAAAACGTTTCAACAAGTAATGCGCTTTACATTTTAATCCTTTCATTTGGAAGAATATTATTATTAATATTTGTATATAAATTTGCTACCATTATAACATTTTATTACCATTTATATTGAGTATTCATTAGTTTATTTTGCCAAATTATTTATCGTTAATAAAAAACATGAATTAAAAAAACGGTATATACCTTTGTTTACGTAAATAAATGTAGGATGTTTATTACTATTATTTAAAGAAAAGCATCAGTAATTTAAAAAATTTTTAATATCTTAAAAACTTGGTATAAAACCATATTATATATCTCTTTTACTTTCGGTGCATTAAATGTCTAGCGCTAGGAAGATAAATTATATAATTACACAAGTCACTCCCGTAATACTGTTCGCAATATTTCATCGTTATACCGATATCGCAACTACAAAGACGACGTCCTTTGTGATGATATTTCGTCACAGTAAAATTATGCCGTTAAAAACATCAAGATTAATAACTCCCTCTCTCTCTCTCTTTCTCTCTCTCTGTCTCTCTTTAAAGCAAAAAACTATGCGAAGCAGAATGAAAAAAGAGCGGGTCAAGATCGAACGGATGAATTACATATTATTTCGTGCTATAAATAGCCAACAATGGTAACAGAGAAGGCCTACTGAATTTTGAGTTAATTTAGCATCAACCGCGGAATTGACCGAGCGTACGATGCCGGCAAGTGCCATTTATTGCAAATCGATCGCACTTACTCGCCCGCTTTGACGTCCTCGCGCGCTCGCTCGTCCGCAACAAACAATACCTAGCAACAGGGATTAATCATATGTTGCCGGTGGCAGCGTATATAAATCACACAATTAATTTTGCTGCGGTTTGCTTCGTGTTTGTGGCAATAGCACGCACGTAGTACGTATGCCACATTAGGATAGACGACCATAGAGAATTGAGTTAATCTCGAGGAATGTCTTTAAAGCTTTCTTTCCAGCTCATATCGAAAAAAGGAGTAGCGGATATCATTCTAATTGACTACGTTCTTTTCTTTTAAACATTAGAGTCGAAAAGTGGATATCTTAGATAAGAATAATTCAAAGATTAGAAACGGGATTTTATAAAAGTAATATTTTATCATTTCCGTAATTTAAAAGATAACGATGCGTTACTTTCTTGTAATACTAAAGTTAGATATTAGATATTTTGAAGTTATGTGGTTTAAAAGTTAATTTTAGAATTTATAAAACTCTCTCTTTCTCTCTTCAAGCTACAATATGTAGCTTTTCTTAGTATTAAATTTATCTAATTATTCTACTACTTTTATATTATCTTTTATAATATCTTTATTTTTTAATATATTTTTCACAAATTTTACTGAAAATTTTTATTAAACATTGTTTTTAAACAGTACTGTCGTTATTAATGCATTCTAATATTTACTGGCAGTACTGAAAATCTGTAATTCATGTAATTACGTATCTATTATAGAATTTCAATATTAACAATAACAGCAGTGACTATCGAAATTCAGTTTAAAAAAATAAACTAAAATATTTATTTCAAAATTTTTTTCATCTAATTTAATTAAAATAAAAAAAATAAATAAAATTTATAATTGCATTTATTGCCATTGATCTAGCACATTGATTGTATTTGCGAAGAGGTGTGCAAATCTATTGAATAGGCACAAAAAATAATAGGGAACTAAAATAACAATAAAAGTGACGGCAGAATTTGTTACCGTTACGTAAAAATGTAATGATATTGTTACAAATAGAAAAAGGTGACGATTGTTACCAAAAAAGGTAACGATAATAGTAACGACGTTACAAAACTTACAAGTAAACTTCTGCGTTACTTCACAAGTAGGTATCGATAATTCACAAATAAGATTCATTTTTTAAATAACTAGACATAATCACAAACACGCGCATTATTTACCTTTTTACTTTTTACTTGAAAAACAGAATTGCAACGACCTTTTATACGAATTATCATTTGCTAACTCCGCGATTTGCTAACAGCCGCTCATAAAATAAGCTCAACAAAGAAACCAATTAATATTGCGGAAAAGTGATAACAATGTATTTTGAGAGATGTAAATACCGCGATAACATGACTCTGTTTAGAAAGAAGAAACAGAAAATTCAACATTATACAATACACTCGTTGCTTTTAAACATTTTCTTTTGCACATGACTAAATCATTCCCATTTGAATTAATTTCAATTACTTTTACAAATATAAAAAAATTTTTCTTTGACTCATACATATACTGTATAACTTTCTAAAAAGACGAGAACTGATGACGTCTTGAAATTTAAAAATTTTTTTTGTATATTGATACGCTGAAGAGGACTCCAAAGCGAGTGGAAACGTTCGTTAAATTGTTGTATCGCGTTAGTATGAATAAACAGTTTTAAATAAACTGTAATAAGTTTAATTGCGCACTTATAACCGCGCTGACTCTTAGTAGCCTATTAGTTAATGTTTGTTGTTTTTCTAAAAAGTATTGTTGTATAATTTTTAAAAAATGTATATAAATATTATAACAAATTGTAACCAAAATTAGAGAAATGCACGTTTTCATATAAAAGTTTACAACTTTGAAAGTGACTTAAGAAAAATTTATACTTTAAAATGATATTCTAAAACTACAAAAAGAAAGTTAAAGTATCAGATATTCAAAAAGTTGAATTATTCAGTGATCTGAAAATCACGTATTTTAATGCTCAAGTAGGTATAAATTGAAGGTATACCTATTTATAATTCAAACAATGCATTGTACTATTAACAATAGTACAATGCATTGTTTGAATTATAAGTAGGTATTAAAATTTAAAACAATTACAAGAAATAATTTTTTAATGTTATTTATAAGATTCAGTGCAAATATGATAACGATTTTTCCTCGCATTTTAAATCAAAATTATCGCTTAAATTTTAATTTTTTTCAATAATTTGTGAAATTCTTTCAACATAAACAAGAATTAGGTAAAAATAATTAATAAACAATTAATAAATGGTTTCAAGTAATTTATTAACACAATTTGATACAAGTGACCTAGAACAATTTTTTCTTTGAAATACTACGAACACTTGGCCAAATAGCGGTCTCAATCCTGCCCCTAAAAAAAGTTTAGCATCTAGGGAATAGTGCATTGCCGCCCTCATTTCGTGCAAGTCCTTTATCTAGGTTTTCGAAGACTACTTTGGATCACAAATAATCTTTTCCTGTATATAGAGTTATAGAGCGAGTGCTTGTTTTACACTTGTAAACTTTTATTTTTTTATTTTCACCTAATTCTTATTTACATTGAAATAATTTCAGGAACTATTAAAAAAAATTAAAATTTAAGCGATAATTTTGATTTAAAATGCGAGGAACATCGTTAATTAATAAATGATTAATGATAATTAATAAATAATTAACGATGTGCCTCGAATTTTAAATCAAAATTATCGCTTAAGTTTTAATTTTAATTTTAAATAGTGGGCGAAATTTCTTTAATATATAAATAAGAATTAGTTGAAAAAAAAAAAAAAATAAAAGTTTACGAGTATAAAACAAGTACTCACTCTATACACGAAAGGATCATTTGTGATCCAAAGTAGTTCTCCAAAACTTAGATAAAGAACTTGTACGAACTGAGGGCGGCAACACACTATTCCCTAGATACCAAACTTTTTTTAGGAACAGGTTCAGATCCCCCTTATTTGGTCAGGTGTCCGTAATATTTCAAAGAAAAGAATTGTTCTGGGTCACTCGTATCAAATCGTATGTGTAGTGTTAAATAAATAAATTAAAGCCGTTTATTAATTAAATTATACAAATTTTCATTCAATAAGAAGTAAAATGTTTACGTTTAAACAATTTAACTGTTAAGTTAATACAATGCCGTTGGCGTTGCGACGTTAATGCAATTTCTCTGCACGAAGCGCGCGACAACTCGTCGTAGGCACAATTTATTTGTCGAAATTATTTTGAAAAGGTACGAATTTATTCGCGTCGCAAAGTTATTCTACGCTTTATTAGTCTATGTCGTTGAATATTTCGAAACGACAACAAATCTACCTGCGCACGGCCGTGATGTTTATTTTGCGGTGTATGCCGCGTCGTGTTTACAAAAGGTCGCCGTGCTACTACACTTGCGTCGAAACTCGAGCCGAAAAGCAGCGCAGCGAGATACCCCCATGTCGTATTACTCCTCGAAACGCGATTGCGATGAGATTAAGGGGATAGCGATTACTCCTTACGAATATCAATTCCCCAGCTAATCGATTAACTCCCGTGATTAGCAACTACTATAAGTATGATGACCATATGTCCCTTCCCAAGTGGGAATAGAATACATTAAACCAGTTTTGAACCCTGGCAAGGTACCAATTTTGTATCGAAAAATAGGTTTCATATTTCAGTACTGGCCTTGTACAGGGCAAGCATTAAAATAACAATATTATGGTACTAGCCGAATATGTGAATAGGTGTTGAATTGTAATATGTATGTACTAATCCAGTATATTGCCGGTAGATTTTCGGTACCATGTCTGTATTGAAATTGAAATTATAATGCGAGGTAGTACTTCCGCAAACAAGATAATGTCAAATGACGTTATTAATAATGTCTCTAATGTCAATTAGACGCCATTAAAACGTCACCTTATTTGCTGGGACGGAACTCCGCCTCTAGACAGACGCGCGATTAAACTCTCTTCCGTAAGAATACCACACAGTGCATTATAACTATGCAACCGTAAGGTTTAACATCTCCCTCGTGTTAGAGTGAACTCCGAGGGTCTCTACACTTTCATATTATCCTGGGTATTTTGTGTCCGACCGATTCTTGTTTGTACAAGTTTCTCGCGAATTAGATGGATTATTAAATTTCATATTGCATTTTATTTTCTAAAGCGAAGTTTCAACATTTGTTCTAGAAAGCTGAAAGTACGTTCGTAAATTTTTAAAGATTTTTTAAAATTATTTTAAATAGGTGAAAAAATTAATAGATTCAAGATGCTCAAGATGATAAGGATGAGGCACCGTTTTAATCGTAAGGGTTAAGAATTGTTGCAATATTGACAATCAGCATTGTTGGTATTTTTGGTATTATTATTGCTGTAAGTAACTGTCCTCTTCAGATATCGTGGGTTTTTCACCCAGGCGATTTTTCGATCTTGAATTATTCGGCCTCAAATTCAGAGGCATACAAAAAATAGTAAGAGCCGTATTGAATCAGACTATAAAATCGTATTTCCGTTTAAATATTAAAAGAGATATATATCAGAGTTTTTTTCAGATTTTTTGAGCTCAAAAATCGTTGAAAAACTACGTTTCCTCAGATATCTAACCCACGATTTAATTAACAAAGAGAGGACCAGAAGTAGAAACGGTCTTTTGAAAATACGATTTGTAGCAAAAGTTCTTCGTACCTATATTAAAAATCTCAAATCTTACCTTCAGACACCCTTTAGTTTTTTCAAAAAACAACAAAAATTTTGAAGGACTATCTGCTTAGTAAGATAATAAATTTTAGAAAGTGGAAGAAAAAAATTAATGTGTGAAGCTAAGAGTTTGGGATTCTTAATATGAGCACGAAGAATTTTCTACAAGGGCAGAATACTCTTTTGCAACAAACCGCAAAAGAGCATTCTGCCCTTGAAAACAGTAAAATTCAGTAACGTAGTAGACAAATTAAAAATTAGTATCAATATTTGCTGGTAACAGAGAATTATTATTGATTTTTGGTACTGTTATAACACTATGATTTCGTACTGTAATAATACAGTACTTTAAGCCATTGTTATCGTCCAAATATTTCACTAGTTCTATATCAGTATTGGTTTCTAGTACCGCATCTGTATTCAATACTCAAAGTTGGTACTGGGTCAATATCTCACCAGTATTCAATTCCTACTTCAGTTATTGTAAAAGACAATTCTTTATTTTAGATAGTTGTCCTTTAGATTTATTTTTTCAAAACTCAATTTTATCTCCTTCATTTTAACCAAAAAATATTATAAAAAGTTTTTTTTTAATTAACATTCTAATAGTTCATATTAATAAACGAATTATTACAACACTCGACAAAAGGTTCATGCAGACCCGACATTAGCCAAGGGTTTCATTAGTTGAACCAGTTTCAAACTATCAGAAAACTGTGCAGTATCTCATTTTGGTATGCTACGCAAGAAAATTTTGTAATACGCAAATTCCTGAGAGTCACAAATTGGTTTGGAATCATGTACGAATAAGCGCTAAAATTTTCCAATTTATCTTTAATTTCTCTAATAAAATATAGTTATCGTAACTACAAGAATGACGGTTATCGTGGAAAGTATTTCGCGTAATTTAGTCATTTTAATTTAATTCGATGCGACAGAGGAGAGAGATCATTGTTTCATTACAACGTTTGCGGGCAATGTTGTTTCTCTAAAGATACGCGAAGTCAACATGTGTCGCATTTTGAATCGCGAGTTGTAAATGTAAATTGCCTCTTTGTAATTTCGAATTGAAACGCGCGGCGTTATACGTGAACCATCGAGCGCGGGTAAAGGTAAAAGAAAGTCGCAATCAACGTGTACTAATAGTGTACTAATAGTCCAATAGCATGTATAATTTCGCGGGTATTATGCGCTCGAAATGCGTAGTACCGCGTGGTCGACGCTCAAATTTGATCGTTACATTTTCGAATATTAAATTACGTCTTAATTAGCCGTTAACTCGCACATCGAACTGGTCGGCATGAAGTTGGCTGCCGCGTGAACCTCGCATTTTTCCATCATTTACGGAAGACCGCAGACACGGAGTAGATCGGCTCCGAATCGAGGGGAGCAAACTCAATTAGTCATAGATTTAATTGGTAAGTGACCGCGACCGACGGTATTTCGGTATTTATTAATCGCATAGCTCAAATTCGGAGCGCGCGAGTCGATGACTTGTCGGTGATTGAAACGTCCGCGTTTTCCAAGAATATATCCGATCCGAAAATATCGACGTGAAAATAGTAGCGCAACGTAAAAATTGCCCCAAAATTATAGGTGGCTCGAAAACTTTTACAAGGAACTTTGTTATTCACTATAATGTAAGTTATATATTCGCTCTATTTTTTAATATTAACTTTTATTTGCGATTCAAATCAAAAGAGGAATATCTTTTTGTCAGATTGAATTATTTGAAGTATTCTTGTTTCTAACTTCTCTTGCTTCTAGCTCTAGCTGCATAAGATTACAGACTATAATAGTACTGTAATTTAGTCTCTCTCTTTCTCTCTCTATCATAACAGCATCAAAAATCGATACCAATTCTTTATATATTGCAACGATACAAAATATCAATACTAATTCTTAGTGTTGCAATATTAATGATACTATATCAAAAATCGATACCGTTTCTCTATATTGCAATGGCTTTCTAGCAAATATTGATAGTAGCAAATATTGATATTGATTCTTAATACTACAACAATAATAATACTGTACCAAAAATCGATACAGATTCTCAATATTACAATTTTTTAGTGTAAAATCTCTAGAAGCTCGCTCTAATGAGAGAAAAAATATCGAGCTTTACACGGTTGCATTACTTATAATGCACTACGTGGTATTCTTACAGGAGAGAGATTAAACGCGCATCTTTCTGGCGGCGGAATCCCATTTTACTTCGTACTAGGAGACAATCTTTCAATTTCATTACAAATATTATATTGGCATTATACTGACTCAGTACTAATGTTGAACATATTTTTTTTGTCAATTTCAGTACGAACATGATACCGAAAATCTACCGGCAGTGCACTGGACTAGTACTATTATTCTGATAGTATTTTGATAATAGTATAAATAATACTTACATATTGAATTAGTATCATAAAATAGCTATTTTATTCCTGATCCAGTACAGAGCCAATACTGAAATAATATAAATTCCATTTTTTTATACAAAATCGGTATCTTTCTAGGATTCAATTCTGGTTTAATGTGTTTTAACCCACTTAGGATCTTCTTCGTGAGTAAGTCCCACTGCGACGAGAAGAGGACGTCTGAGAGGAAGAGCAGGACTAGGAAGAGACATCGGATGACAGCGGAACAGCCATAAAGGTAATTCATTACTTGTACATAATTTCTCATTTGCGAAATTAATCGTTTATCTCCGTTTCTTTGCATTCGCATGATTTAAGTAACGACTGAACAAAATGTCTTTTATCTACGAAACTATAAGTTTTAAAATTCTTTTAGCAAATTATTTATGTAAATATTTTATTAAATATCTGCTTGAGCAAAACGAGTAAAGAATTTCGTGCGCACTCTCTTTAATTATTGTTTAAAATGTCAACTATTTTTGTGGCTGCAGTTATAATTTGGATTTCAAATTTGCATTTTATAGGTCGATAAAGTATTAACTTGCTGCTGCATATATTGTATCGGTGAGTGCTAAATTGGCCAATATCGATCGTTTATGACTTAGAAACTATCCGATCTCGATATCTTCGAAGCTAAATTAATATCTTGAATACATTATTGAAATATCGTATATTCCGATCTATATATTGGAGAAAAACCCTAGACGACGTAATAATATAACTATTAAAAATAAAAGCAAACTTTAAAAGATATTTATAAGTTTGTTATAAAAAGATATTTTTATTCATACTTGTTTTATTCATACAAGAGACAAATTGCATTTAGTTAAACAACTGTCCGGAATTATAAGAAAAAAATCTCGGTACGTGAAGATTAAAAATTTAAAAACCATCGCACAAATAAAAAATAACTTGTACATAAAATTATTATATAAATTACAAAATTATTTTACTATAAAAGAATTTGTTCTACACATTGTAGATCAGACTTTTAGCCTTCTCAGAATTTGCGATTCAACAGTCATTAAAGACACATCTTTGGCTCATTTTGTACAGATTAATTACCTCGACAAGATTCTATTAAACTTCTTCCATCGGGAAAAGTTTCACGCTACTCTTTAAATAAATGTGTTGTCCATTATCTGTTTCGAAACCGCTCGGGATACGTGATGGTTATCACCTAATAGAATAATGGATCTTTATGCGTGCATCGCGTTTATCTCGAAAATTAGAATAGCAGTCCCGCGCATCCGGATCAGAGATCAACTGGCACGCTCATGCATGTAAAGGCAACAACAGCGATGTGTGTCGTTTTACTCAACATGTCTGGACTACATAATATAGCGATTCAACAATGCCTGGCGTAACATGCTCACGCATAAATTCATCGAACTCGCCTGGCAATATTAATATTGTTACCCGTTCGCGAAATACGGAACGGTAACGGCTGATATTCCCTGCGCCTATACCTCTATACACATGTATCGCTCTCTCGTCGCTCGGCAACCTCATCGCATCCGTGGTCGCAGCGGCAATTCTCGCTCTATATTTCTCTTCCCCGCCAGTAGTGCGTCGCGATTTATTGGCCGGAGTATGCTGTCTGTATTTTCCGCTGGTAAAATCTAATTGGAAAACCATTGCGTGCACAAGAGCGCCCCGTTGCATTGGCCGAATTCGCGCCGCGTAGAAATCGTGTGGCTGCATAAAGGATTTAGCTGTTCTTTCATTCTCTATTTCAATTCATCCCTCAAAACATTGATTTTTCGATAGTTACCTTTATCCGCATCAACTATGCACGCCTTGCACGACTCAATTAGCGTAATGAATCAAATGTTTCATTTCTTCTCATTGTCTTTATTTCTGTACTAGAGATGTATTAAACGTAATCGATAACGCTCGAACCTCATAATTTTCCATTCAATTAAAATCTTATCTGTAAATGATATCACATTAAGGATATGTAAGATATACAGTCCGTGCAAAGTAAATAAAATTTGGAAATGTATTTAATATTAACACTTCAAATAAACTATATATATATATGAAAGTTGTGTGAATAATATTCTATTTTTATTTAAAAACATATTTTTATAGTTTATTTCCTCTATTTGTTATTAAAAATAAAATTATTTTTATAACATTAAGAAAAATCTCAGTTTCTTGTGTAAATCTCAATTTTAAATATTCAACATGATTTATAGAAGGTTTTATCGTGATTGTCTGTTTAGTTATTTTGTAAATAAATAAATAAATAAATGTTATTTATTTTATAGAACTAATCTCAATGAAACTTTACATGAATCATCTTGAACATTTAAAGTACTTAAATTAAAAAATTCAGATTTTTCTTATTTTATTATTAATTATATTTTCATTAGAGTACATGTCTGCTTCTTATTGAAATAATTTTTTATCCAGATAAGAAATCGCTGCCAAATTTTTTCTACTACTTTCAAATGCAATATAAAAAAATCTGCAATTTTTTCATAATTTTCTTAATGTTTCGAAAAATATCCTATACATCCTTAAAGACGCTCGATTATTTAATTGTACAACTTATTTTGAGAATATTATTTTTTTTTGCACTGAAGCAACGTAATCAAACTAATAAAACTATAAAAAAAATATTGTATTACAAGAAATCAGGAAAAATTCGTTATTCATGTTTTTGTATTATGTAAATTGAAAAATAAATGAGAACACTACATGTTTCTATTTTTGTCCAATATTTTACCGAAACAGGAAAAAAGTACACAATTTAAAGCTGGAATACTTTGAGAGACTGAGCAAATGCTTAACTCGTGCTTTAATTCGGATTGAATAAAGCTGTTAGCTGTGCTTTAGTTCAGCTTGGATAAAGCTTTTAACAGCTTTTTTTAACTCGCTTCGAAAACGTTGATTTTGCAGCGACTATTCTTTCTTCTCTCACGACACGTGCACACATGTACGTGCGTAGTTCGAAATATCGCGTACCATGGATTGGACTCCTCTGTTCTCATTTCTTTTTCTGTCGATGTGACGACATGTAATCGACCGCGTGCATGCAGGCTTCTCTCTTTCTGTCGAGATAAATTCTATTTTAACATTCTATTAACAAGTATGGAAACGTAAAAAGATTTCTTTCACAAAAAGGATCTCATTAGAAGAAAATTCAGTGAACCCACGCAAGATTCTCATTGAAAAAAAAAAAAGAACAACTATTGGATTCCATTTAAAATGACAAAGAGACACTTTTATACAGCTTTTTATACAAACGTGCGCCGTAATGAAAAGTAGATTACCAAACTTTGTTGCAGCAAACAACGTTGGTTAGCGGAAAATAATATCTTTTACATTAATAAGCGAGGTAAACAGGGAGCGTTCAAAAACCAGAGCACGTTTTCAAAATAATATTGAAATTCATCACGTTTGATTTATCGTACGGGCTTTACGTGCATCCGCGCATCGATATTGTCATGATGATAATGGTTGATTGACGTTTTATGTCTGCTAGATAAAATGTGAATTATTGTTTTCGCTTACAACACAATAATTCTCACTTCTCACTCAGTTGATATGGAAAACGGCGAGTTTAATAGCGCGAAAGATTCGCGAACATTTTGATTACTAGATAAAGAAAGGAATCTTGAGCATGTAACGGATAATCGCGATAAAGTTACACATTAAAGGCGGCAAAGTTCTTTATCTCGTAATATATAATCGCTGTCTGTTAAATGCTAGCTATCATCCGTGGTTCTATTTCATGTTTACGTTGCAGTGGCTCTGCATTTGCAGCTTAGCGATTGTGTGTATTTTGCACGGATATATACGTACTCCATTGCGTATTTATTAAGCGTAAAATAGATGGCTGTTATAATTCCTGTCGCGGAATGAATAATGACATTACCTGGGTTATATTTCGTGTACGTGATAATTTAATTTAATTGTATTGCGCGACATACTTCTTTGATGCAACGCAGTAATATATTATGTTTCTTTTTGCTTATTTTGTCAAATTAATTTCAGCAAAAGAATATAATGATATACGTCGCGGCAGAGTAACACAAGTAGATGTTTCTATATCGAAAGTATAGTTTTCCGAACGTAAAATGTGAGCTACAGAAGTATATTTATTCGTAGCATCTACAGAAAGTAAATGTATTTTACATTTGCGTACCTCGATAGGAAAGGTACGCGGATGCTGTACGTTTTCTTCTGGAATAAATCGTTGCGCTAACGGATTTCAAATATTGAATGACGAAACATTAAAGCATGTTATAGGAAAACGAATGGTACTGCCGTTCACGAATATCCTATCAGAAAGAAATTATTTATGCTTATTTTATCAGGTAGTATATTCTGAAAGAGTATAAATGATGTAATTTTTATAGAATCGATTATAAATCAGTTCATAATGGTTTTTTTTTTACTAGACAAAAATCAGATTAATTTACTGCGTGAAACGCGATCGAACGAAAGACATACAACGAGAAATGAAATTTCAATGATCATATAGCGCTTTAATTGATGGGTTTATATATTTTTATAGACATTTTAAGTTTCTGCAATAGCTATTTCTTCTTCATGCTAGATATGCGCTGCAAATATTCGTTTGCATATACAGCACGCAATCTGCCTTGCATTTTGTGCATGTTATAACGTGAATGCTATTTCATTCTACCGATATTGACTGCGAGAGGGTTGTCGTTTCACCATAAAGTACGCCAAAATAACATTTTTAAGTTAGAAACATGACTATAATAAGAATAATACAAATGTTACGTAAATTATGTCTGTTGTGTAAAGTATTTGTAATATTAAACCAAAATTTAAAGTCGCAAATTTCTATTTCTTTTTCAGAATGAAAACATAATTTTTCAGTTTTTTTTTTAATAATTTTATTTGTTCTGTTTGATGTCATACATAAAAAAATGTATCTAAAAAAAGATCTTTTTATAGTTATTTTACAACCGACTACACTGCCAACCTTCGGTTGGGAAAACGGAGTATGCATTTCACCGAAGTGGATCGGTTGTGACCAAAGACCTCCGCAGCTACAATATATATCTATATCAACTTTTGACTACAAACTTCTTATAAACCAAGCTTGGTTTAAAGCATACACTCAAAAAAATGTCATTCTTCTGCCGAGAAAAGAGATTATTTCATTTTTAGTTTTTTTCTCTTAAGTAATAGTTATCTTTACAAAGAATATTTTCTCAATAGTAATACTTAAAATACATTATCATTTAAAACAAGAAATATTTAAAATAAATTTCTGTGTACATATAGAAAGATATATATTTGAATTAAGTAAATATTATTTATTTTAAATATTTTATAAATTCATATATTCGCAAATCTATCATAAGTTCATCACAAGCATCAAATTTATTCAAAATATATATTCTAAATTCTAGTAATTTCTTATTTTAATCAAGAATATTAAATTAAAACTAAAATTCAATTAACTTATTATTCTGACTTTTCTTCGATTTCAATTTTATATTCTTCGAAAAAATATACATTCTTTTCTTTAGTATATGATGACGAATTTTTCTAAAATTTGTGACAAGTATATTTTAAGACACTTTTCAAGAAAATATTCTTTGTTAAGATAATCGTTACAGAAAAAAAATTTTAATTGAGTAAATGCTTTTCTTAGCAATAGAATTGATATTTTTCTGCGTATTTAATTATTACATTCTTGTACGTATGTTGTATAATTTGCTTTTTTTTTAAAGCTAAGGAAATGCGACAATTTACATTACGTTTGAATTTTTACTCAATGATCTCGGAATCGTCAAAATCGGAAGGCAGGCAGTCCTGCATAATAATAATAACCTTAATTAACCAAGAGTGTCGGATGTTATTCCGGGAATTTATATTCGAGCCCGATTCTGAGAAACTGCCGCGTGAAAAACATTCCGAGAAGCGAGCGATTATAAGTGAATAAAAAACAAAACAAAACATTCCTCCTCCCTCCTTCCCCATCGCCAACCCGAGTGTCATCGCGTTGTCACTAATCTTGATTGTATTGGTCGCGTACCTTACTCCGCACGGGAGCACACCCTGAAGTCCGCTGCACATTAAGATACAAGAGCGTCACGAAAGAGTGTAAACAGCATAAACACCCGATGAATCAGAACATCCCGATTATTTACTGTGCCAAGAAACGCGACAATGTTCCATCGACCAACAAGATGTTCGTGGATCAGATTTTTTAGTAACCACGCTTATCGATGCGGTGTACTTATCGATGCGGTGTACTTATCGATGCGGAGCGTGCGACTAATCGATTTTGTTGTTAAACAGTTGGTAACATCGGATCGTCAGTCGCCCCCGAGTGCCGGCACGGCCGCATCCTCGGTGTCCTTGTCCGGTATTGATCGCGGATCAAGAAGATATTTCGCCGATAGGAAGCTCGAGCGGCTCCAGAAACAATCCCAAGGATCTTCCAAAGGATCCTCCGATGCCACGGAAGTGATCGCGGACGGTAAGCGGTCCTCGCGAAACGGAACGGTTGTCGTGGAATTCCGCGTTTCGGCAATTGCATTGCAATTGAAGTGTCGCGTCGTGTGTGTGGTGTTACAAACGGATAAAGGAGGGAAAGGACGCGTGTCGAAGGTGCGTGGCGATAAGTGTGCGTACTGAAAGCACGAGGTGACAAAGGTGGCGTGGTGAAAAGTACTTGGAAGTGCCTCTAATGGAGTAACGACTTCGTGAAAATTCCAAGGTGTGTTTACGTGACGCGCGGCGAGCAGTAATGGCGGACAAGGAGAGCAACGTTTTTTTGTCGATTTCCGCGAGGATCTTCCGATGCCGTGGAAGTGATCGCGGACGGCGATCGCGTCCTGGCGAAACGAAACGGGCGTCGCGGAATGCCGCGTTTCGGGAATTGCATCGCATGTGTTGCGTGTATGAGATAAATGTGAAGTGTTTTGACACGTAGGAAAGAAAGGACGCGTGTCGAAAGGTCCGTGGCGAAAAGTGCATATCAAAAGCATGAAGTGAGAAAGGTGGTGTGTGCTGAAAAGTGCTTGGAAGTGCCAGTAATGGAATAACGATTCCGAGAAAATTCCATCTACGCAGCGAGCAGTAACAGCGGACGAGAGGAGTATTTTTTTCCGGACGTGGTCATCGAAAAGTAAGTCGTAATACGAAGTATATCTACTTTGATGTAAAAATTCCTCGTGATTTACGGCAAATAAAATTAATTGGAATAAATGATAGACTAGGCCAAGTAAAATTATGCGTAAAATTTTTTTTTAGAATTTATTTTAAAAATTGTGATAGTCGTGGGACAACGTGGACTTTGGCAAATTTTATTATTTTTACTTTCAGTAAAATTTGGTTTTTTAATAAAATATAATTTAATTGTTATATATAAAATAATTTTAATTTTACTAAGATTTTTAAGAAAAGAAATTTTTTTAAGTTTAGAATTTTTTAGAATCTTTTAAAATTTTAAAAAATATTAAAGATTCTAAAAGTTTACTTAAGAATTTTTTTTTAAATTTTCTTTTTTTAAAAATTTTAGTAAAATTGAAAACCATTTTATATAACAAAGTAGTTTAGTTATATAAAAAAAGTTTAGTTATATTTCTTTAGAAAATTTTTAGAATTTTTTTCTTGAGAAAATTTAGAATTTTTTCTAAGGAGAAAAGTTCTAATTTATTTTCTTAGTTTCGAAAACAATATTGCAATAAGTTTAAAGCGCATCTAATTGTAAGTAATAAAGATTAATAAAAAATAAAGTAATGAAATAGCTGTGCAAAAATATTCCCAATGAAAAAAATTACAAAAAGAATTTTAGAACTAGTTTAAACTTTAAGAAATCGAAGAGATTTATCTTTCCATTTTCGTGAACTTTGATAATTCAACGTCAAATGCGGCCACAAAATATGATTCGATGAAAAATAGGTAACAACTCTTAAGTACGGAATTATAAAAGAGCTTGCAGCTTTTGAAATATATACTTTGCATGAACCAGTGAAAATAGTGCTTTAGTCAGAGATAATTTTAAAAAATGATAGAATTTCTATTGTTTTTTCAATTTTATGATATAAATTAACGCATATAGAAAAAACAGAATTGACTCTATTCAAATAGTTTAAATGCATTTTATTCATACAGTAATTATTGGCACAGTAAATATACTGTTATAATAATTTATTATTATAATAGAAAGTTTTTATTAAAATTAAAATTTACATAAAAAATTTTTGTAATGTTTGTGTTGTCCAGCATATCATTGATTAATTATAAACTTCTACTAAATTTTAAATCGATTGATAAGCTCTCACTTCTTAAGATGAAACAGTACATTAGAAAATTGTACACGTTCAGGTCTGTTCAGATCTGTCTTTCAAGATTATAACATTTCATTTTATGTGTTACGTACCACAACTCTTGTCCCAAGATCTCCAAACACTGCAATCGGTGGCATTTCCTTGGGGACAAATCGAAAAAATTCCGAGCCCTTGTACCATTTGACAGTGTAAAGAGTGTCCGATTGTAGATCGTATCTGCAAGACATGTTGACTGTTGTTCCAACTGCTACTGCCAATGGAATATCAATCGATACATTGCTTAATCCGCGAACATCTAAAAAAGAAAAAACAGGTTACTATCGATTATACAAGTTAAATATTAAAAATTGAATGAATAAATTGTAGCAATTATTCTAATAATTATTTCTGTAATTTTATCAACAGATACATTGATAAATTTGCATCATTTTTAATATAAAATATCTTTTTAATTATGTGTTTCATATTAAATTTGACTTTATCAAATTTGATTTAAATTAAAATTGACAGAGTACGATCTTTATTATCTATTTATGTTTGTGAAATTTTATTTGCGAAAAATTATTTATTTTTCAGTCGAATAAAGTTTGGAAGTTATTACTTCGATGTATTTATAAAAATGTGCACATTGAAATATCTGTCATTAATTCAATTACTTTATTTTACATTCATATTTAAACAATATCCCACTACATTTCAACAATGTGATACTTTTTTTATTAATTAATAAAAAATTATTGTCCTGCATTCAGTTAAAGACGTAAAAAAATCTTTTTGATCTGCGATCTTTATTAACTTAATTAAGAATTTAATTTGTTATTATAATTTGTATTGTAAAGGGTTAAGGATATTTTTGGGAAAAATTTATTATAAACATTCTGAATAGGAAAGGAACGTACTATTATTGAATTATTTATTATTAATAGGTATCATAAAAGATTTTATTCGATATATAAATTTACAAAAACATTAAAAAGTTACATTTTGCTTTAGAAACCGCGGATTAAATAAAACAATAATAGCTTTAAATATCTTTCTTTATTAAATTAATTTTATGCACAATACACGCATACACACACAAAATGCAAATACGAAACAAAATCGTATCGTTGAAAAGGTTACTTTTTTTTTCTTCTATCGAAAAAAAAAACAAATTGTGCAAGATGTTTATCTCACTTACTTTACTAACTTAAATGAACAAGTGTTTAAACTTTCTATGTAATCCTGAACGCTATCGTCAACGTTGTTCGCTCGGATTACCATTGGCGAACGAGAGGCAGTTTGCCAAAAAACGCTGAAGAAGAGCGCAAAAAATAACGGCCGTCAACTTTTAAGCATCTATTGCACACTTGCTTAGATCGAGTTTGGAACTTATTACCATTCCAATATACTTTACGCACCCTGCTGTCATGCATTATTTATCGAAAGTTTGGTAGGGCTATTGCTCTTTAAACAAGTTGGTTATAATAAAGATTTTATTAAGGAATATGTACAGAATCTTTCCTAATTGATGGATAATTGACCTTAAAGCTCTGTATAACGCTAACGAGTGATTTAATAATGTAGTTCAAGGAAATTTTACTCGAGAATATAGTATAGTCCGCGCGATTTACTGGGTGGTCCGTTATATCTTAATTAGTATGCATGCAGAATACGTGCTGTAGGCGTTTAGCGGTATAAAGTATTAAACATGATACGGAGGAATGTCAGCACTATGACCGAAAAGCGTTACACAGAAGTGCTTACCAACGCGTGTTACAACTTACAACGCTGCTGTAAATTTCCGGCTTTTATCAGCAACGTTGCGAGAAATCTGCACAGTCCGTCATTGTTTCGGCTTAAATGAAGAAAAATCTAACGCGGGAGGAGATTGTATACCATATTTCGCACGGCGCGCAAGTTTGCGAGATCAGCGACCAGCAAGCGTGCCGTGGACTCACAACGGCGGACTAACGCGAAAGTTTTGTCATTAATTAATCGTTTTTCGGTGCATCCTCCTCTAATTAATTATTTATGCCTCGATCCACCGGTGGTCATTGTGCTAATAAAGTAATTAAATGATAATTAATCTGCAAAGTAATTGAGGAATTAGAGATGGGGGAGGGGAGAGTGAGAAGGAAGGGGAAATGTCATAGAAACGTATTAAAATAATATTAAGCCTATTAAAATAATCGTATTTTATTAAAAGTATCTGGGCAGCTTCCTTGACATCAAACATGAGCTGAACGCACACACATGAGCGAGAGTAATCTTCTGTATCGCTCTTCCTTGCGTGCTACCGCTTTTAATTATCGCATTATAATAGGCGTCATTAAGCGCGTTCCCGTTCCCTCTGCTAGAATAACTTCGTCTCAGCAAAGCGAAAGTTTTTCACTCGCAGAGACGCGCGACTCTTTATCACTAATCACCGCACAGTTTTGAACTTGGCTGACGTATTAGAGGAACGTTACATAATTAGAGCCAGTAATTGGAACGTCTGCTCCTCAAAGTTTCAACATTCGGCTACGTAATCAGGTGTTTAGCCTCAACGTGGGCGACTGTAACGGCGCGACGCCTTCGCAGATCGCTGGATCGCTGCAGCGAGATTTAAATACCAGGCGTTCACTAATCACCTAGCTAATCCTTAATTACCGCCCCTTGCAAGGAACGCGCGATTGTTACTCGCATCGTGGCGCACCGTATTACGCGTCTTCCGTTTTTGGAAGACGAAATCTTCCCATAAATAACGGCAATTCCGAAACAATGGTATTG